>OY728123.1:1019759468-1019820964 GCA_963277665.1 Viscum album | reverse complement strand
CAGCCCCCAACCCCATGGACAGCCCTCCCACCCCCCTGGACACTCCCCCCACCCCGAAAACCCCCACCCCTGGACACCCCCACCCCCCCGGACACCACCCTGGACACCCCCCACCCCTCTGGATAGCCTGCCCACCCCCGTGGACACCCCTCCCTCCAAGACAGCCCCACCACCCTCGTGGATATCCCACCCACCCCCTGGACACCTCGTACCCCCCTAGACAGCCCCCCACCCCTTTGGTTAGCCCGCCCACCCCCTAGACACCCCTACCCCCCAAGACAGCCCCCCAACCCCATAGACAACCCACCCACCCCCCTGGACACCCACACCCCTCGGACACCCCCCATCCCCCCGGACACCCCCACCCCTGGACACCCCGTACCCCCTGGACATCCCCCCCACCCCCTTGAATAGACCTCCACCCACCCATGGACACCCCATACCCCCTGGACAGCCCCGTCACCCTTGTGGATAGCCCCCACCCTCGTGGACAGCCCGACCACCCCCAGGTTACCCCCTACCACCCTGGATAGCCCTGCCACCCCCGTGGACAGCCCACCCACCCCCCCTGGACACCCTATACCCCCTAGACAACCCTTCCACCCCCGTGTATAGCCCACCCACCCCCTGAACACCCCCTACCCTCTGGATAGCCCCCCCAACCCCATGGACAGCCCTCCCACCCCCCCTCGACACTCCCCCACCCCCAGACACCCCCACCCCCCGACACCCCCACCCCCTAGACACCCCATACCCCTAGAACCCCCCCCCCCACACACCACACCCCCTAGCCACCCCTACCCCCTGGATAGCCCCCAACCTCGTGGATAGCCCGCCCACCCCCTAGACACCCCCCGGACACCCCCACCCATCCCCCCAGACACCCCCACCCCATGGACACCTCGTACCCCCTAGACAGCCCCCACCCCACCCCCGTGGATAGACCTCCCACCCCCCAAGACACCCCTACCCCATGGAAATCACTTCCACCCCTGTGGATAGACCCCCACCCTCATGGATAGCCTGCCCACCCCCTGGACACCCCCTGGACACCCCCTACCCCCTGGACAGCCCCCAACCTCGTGGATAGCCCGCCCGCCCCCTGGACACCACCCAACCCCCAGACACCCCTCATCCCCCCAAACACCCCCACCCACTGGACACCCCATACCCCCCAAAATAGCCCCCCCACCCCCATGGACAACCCACCCACCCCCCTGGACACCCCCTACCCCCCGGACAGCCCTGCCAACCCTGTGGACATCCCCCACCCCCCTGGACAACCCGCCCACCCCTTTGACACCCCGTACCCCCTAGACAACCCCGCCACCCCCGTGGACAGCCCGCCCACCCCCCTAGACACCCCCTACCCCCTGGACAGCCCCCCAACCCCGTGGACAGCCCGCTCACCCCCCCTGGACACTCCCCCACCCCCCAGACACCACACCCCCCCCAGACACCCCCACCCCCCCAGGACACCCCATACCCCCTAAGCAGCCCCCCACCCCCACCCCCGTGGATAGCCCGCCCACACCCCCTGGACACCCCCAACCCCTGGATAGCCCCTCCACCCCTATGGACACCCCCGCCACCCCCGTGGACAGCCCGCCCACCCCCCTGGACACCTCCAGACCCTGTGGATAGACCCCACCCCTCAAGACATCCCCCCACCCCCTGGACACCCCCACCCCTGGACACCCCCACCCCCTTGGGAAATGTATGTGATCACTCAAATAATCTACTAAAATATTAATTTTTTTTGATCTAAAATTTGCTCAACTCCTGAATAATTATCCTCCACAAGTGTACATGATATTGTACCCTAATGTATAGTTCTTAAAAGTTTTTTTTTTTTATAAATATAGTATTTTTTGTTTTTATATTATTATTATCATATAGAGTAGTGTGTCGGTTGTGGTTTCATATAAAGTGAACAATTCTTGTTTACTTAAATATATTTTTTGATGAAACTTCAATCTTATTGAGTTGATTTTGACGAAATGACTTATAACTTTTTTTTATAGAATGGATAGAATTTTTGTAACACCCCAAGCTTCCGCGGTACGTTTCCCTTTGAATAATGCAATAGCTTGCATTGTACGCAACTTCAGGATTCTAACACCTCGCGACCAATCAAACTAGCCGTTATGAATAGTAATACCCACTTTTTGAAATTTTATCAATTTTATCTTTCAAAATGGAATTCATTTTTGGATTCGTAATATCAAAATTATCTTAGTGTGAATTTTTGGTATTTTTCTGAAAACATTTTGTTTTTGATGAATAGTGAAAAATACTAAATTTTAATTAAAAACAACTTTTTTAATAAAAATAATGTATAGTGCTAAATTATACTCTTGAGTGGTTTTTAAGTATAATTAGATTATATTTTTACCATTTAATCTAATGTTGGTCATTGGACATAATTTCACATTTAAATTGGACATAAGCAAGTGTCAATCTTTTTATAGTTATTATTTCTTAAAAACATGCTTTTTGTTTTGACAATGGGAATTAATTTTAAATTAATTTCTGCCACTTTTGTGCTTTGAATTTAGAAAAATGGATTCAATATTTGGAATTATGAGGTCCAAATTGTGTAAATAGGTCACTTTTATTTTTATACATTAGGAATATTTATTCAGTAAATATTTTATTTACCGTGGTTAAAGGGGTAAATCCAGTAAATAAGGTTAAAAAATAATATTATAATAATATTAAATTACCCTAACACGTTTCCTAACCCTATTTTTTGATACATTTATTACCATTTGAATCCTTGGGTCGATTTTGGGACCCCATGGATCCACTTGTAGGTGATAATGACATTATATATTAAATAATTTAAAGTAGAGACAAAAATAACAAAAGCAAATATATTTTAGTAAAATAATTTTTATATGAGGTTATATAATTTATATATTCGAATATAAATAGTAATTATAAAGATAAAAATATTTCCTACCTCAAGATATTTTATTTATAATTTTTAGACATAAAATAAATATATTTATTTATGACACAATGATGATGCACTATTTTCCTTATTAATGAAAGAATCAAATAAATGGTATTGTAGATGTTACAATAAATATAATTACAAAGTTTTTATGCCATCAACGAATTTTTTAGGTTAATGTGACATTTTAGTATTGATTAGATGAATTTTTTTTGAAGTAATAATGCTGTTATGAATTTAGAAAAAATAAAATACCAAATAGTGTCAAAATTGACATAAAAGAGTTTTTAAAACAAATATTATATTATTAATTGATATTATATTCCTAAAAATATAAGGTTTGTCAAAAATACTTATATAATTATATTTTTATCATTAATGAACCACTTGGGGTTCACTTGGAAGTATATAGTAAGTTTATTAACCATATAATATAAAAATACAAAGACACATGGTAAATGTCAAACTATTTAACTAAGAGTTATATCTAAAATATAAGGTTAATATAGTTACCCAAACCTGTCTAAAACCTATTTTTTGAGTGGTTTTAGACCCATAACCACCTTAGACTTTAAAGTTTACATTTTCGATCCATTATAAACCGAAAATGATTTTATTATAAAATAATATTTCTTGCTTTTCCTAAGGTTCCCCTCACCCCTATTATAAAAGGGCACTCCCCCTTATCTCTAATTTACACCTTAAAAGCCATTTGGATCAGCCAAAACATGCCCAAATACCCTCTCAACTATCCTCCCTTAATCTTAGAGGCCTTACTTTAGTTATAAATCCAACCTAAGTAGCCCTTTTGATCAAATCAAAAGGAAGAATCCGAAGAAGAGGAAAATATTTCATCACCTCTTTCAAGTTCCTTTCTTCTTCCACATCCTCTTTCATTGTTATTTCCATTATAAAATAATAACTCAATTATATTATATATACTATGATGTTATTATAAATATGGTACAACCATATTCATTATTCTATTCATCCTTTGAATGACATGTCACCATATGTGCGTACGTACGGCTTACCGTCTCCACGTCGTGGTGTAATTGTTATTCAATATATTATTATTTGGATGGGTATAATAATGATGTGTAATTGATGTAAATAATAAATATAACATGATAATGATTATGTATATATGATATAACATCCAATTATATATTATTTTAATATCAAAATAATGATATTGTCGCTCGTTCGTGCGTACGGATTACCGTCTCCATGAACGTGATGAGATTCATTCCCCATCGTATCCATTCAAGACTAATTTTCATTTTACGATTAAAAATAATGTTTAAAGACTTAATATAATTCTTTATATGAATAAGATACATCCCATCCATAAAAAATATGACTCACATAACAAAGAATATAAAGGAAAATGAATCTGTTAACACCCAAAACGACGATAATACTAAGATATTATTAACAAAGAAATTTTAAAAGATAATATATGATATCATATTAATGTATATAATTCTTGTATAATTTAATAAAAATTATTTCACCATTATACATGAAGTTAAACTACCCTCGAACAAGGAAAAGTACAAGGTAAGGGTTAATTCTACAATCTCTTTATTATCTGAGGTTGTTTTTACGTAAGTATCTACTGAGACCTCTTTATCATCCACATCCATGTTTCTTAAAAATATATTTCAAAACTTTTTTACTATTTACTAGACAATGGTTTAAATTCATTTATACCCTTATTTGAACTTATATGTTTTGAAAGGAATCTTTCAGTCGTTTTCCAAACAAGGTACTTTACGACCTTTTAGACAAAATTAAGGTAAGAATGTTTTTTTAACTTATACGGAGGGTGCGACTATTTTCTGCCGTTATAACATCGTCGAAGCTTCCCTTACAAGATTATAAGAATATTTTTAAAATAAATTTTTTCTTTATAATTATGTGAATCTTAAATGATTTCAAAATAGAAAGTGATATTTCTCTAAAAAAGGTTTTGGTTTCATCTATGTCAACATCCTTTGATGGATTTTAAGTTTATTTGAAGTTGATTTATTATGATAAAAAACTTCCATATTGTATTTAAGGTTTTGTGATATTTTTGACTGTTGATGTGCTATTTTTATACCATTCATGGTTTATGGTTAAAGTATTGACATTTCATATGCTAGTTTTAATATGAATGTTTATGTTATATTTCAACCTTTTCATATGAGGAATGTATTGGACTTAGTATGTGATGGGTGGAGCCTGCTATAGATCTTCGATGCATCGGTAGGTCTCATGAGACAACTAGATGTGGAATTGGTCTAGGCCTTTCCCAATTTTATATGTGGTTTTGGCCGAGGCCTTAATCATTTTTAGATGTCTTGGCCGAGGCCTTAAAAAAATGTTTCAGAATGTCCAACATTATACATTCCCTCATTATGAAAATAATATTGATGGTTCATGTGGTCATTCTACTAGTAGAATACCCATGATTATGTTTTATTATCTCATTATTTACTCAACTCATATTCCTACCATAAAAGTATTCATGTTTATTGGTAAAGGCATGTGGTTTTCAATTATTCACCATGCTTAATATTTATGTTATATTCCACTGTATTTATTACCCTTACTGAGCATTTGATCTCACCCCTTTCTTATGTTTCTTTTTCCCAGGATATGAAGAAGTTAGTTATGAGTGACTTCCAGACATAATCTAGGAGGCTTGGATGTTTCGAATGGAATAAATTCGTGTTGTACTTATTTTCAAGTTGTAAAGTTAAACTTATGTATGAATCTTGTTTCCAATAATACTAAACTGATCAGTCTTTCGAGACATAATTTCCTTATGATCATGTCAATGTTATGTAATAATGCACCGACTATGGGTAACTGGGGTCAGAGAGTTACAATTTGGATGTATGAAACCGATCAGATCTCAAGCGATTTTCAAAAAAAATTAGAGAGATTTTTAGATTTTGCATTTCACAATGCTTCAGATAGTGGTCACGTACACTTCCCCTATTACAATTGTGGTGGAAGACCTCGGTTGAGTTGTGAAGAAGTCAGCTACCACATAACCAAATATGGTTTTCAAGCAAACTACTCTGTGTCATATCATAATGGGGAGAAAATGAAATCTCAAATTGTTGATGATCTAAATGAGAGGACTGGATTGGATAATTTGTTATATGACCTATTTCTATTTATTCATCATCGTGAAAAAGAAAGTATTCTAACCTAAGAAGATTTCAATATGAGAAGACATGATGCGTCTAATGAAAATGATGATTTTTTCAGGGTGAAAAAATTGAATGATGTTGCCACAAATCCAGTATATCGACAATGCAGTAAAATGAAAAGGTTGGAATTTTTAATCCGATTGTTTCATGGGAAAACTATGTACGGGATTTCTAATACTACCATCAATTAAATTATTACCTTCTTGAAGGAATTACTTCTAGATGATGCAGATATTCCCTAAAACCACTATATGGAATGGAATTTAGTTAAGGAACTTAGATTTTCAAGAAACAAAATTCATGCTTTCCTGAAATATTGCAGTTTATTCTGAGAGGAAACTGCTGAAAAAAATGAGTGTATAAAATGTGGCACATCCCACTGAAAGCCAAAATCTAATGGAACACCATCCCGTGTTCCACATAAAGTAATGTGGCACTTTCCATTAATCCCCAGACTCTAGAATATTTTTATGTCTGATGAAATATCAATAAAAATGTGATGACATGATACCGAGAGAAAGAAGACTAATGACGAGTTGGTTAACCCTGCAAATGGATTTGTAGGGCAGAGATTTGATGCTCGATATCATAATTTTGCATCTGACATGCGCAATGTGAGGTTGGGTCTTTCATGTGATGGTTTTAATTCATTTGGGCATATGCTTACATCGCACAACACATGGCTGGTTTCTATACACATTTATAATCTTCCCCCATGGTTGTGTATGAAAAAACCCTTCACTTTAATGAGTATACTCATATATGGCCCTTCTGATCCCAGTAATGATATAGATGTATACATGCAACCTTTTATAAAAGAGTTGAAACTTATTTGGGATGTGGGTGTGTGCACATATGATGCATGTTCAAAAGACATATTTCAGATGCGTGCTGCACTTATGTGGATGATCAATGATTTTTCTTCTTATGAAATGATGTATGGATGTAGCACGAAGGGAAAACTATCATGTCCTATTTGTATGAAGAATACACGATCCATAAGACTGAAACATCGTTGTAGTTTTAGTTTTATGTGACATTGACAATTCTTTCCAATAGACCATCTATATAGAAATAATCATCAAAGATTTGACAATAACATAGAGACTGATGATCCACCTCAGAGTATGTCTAGAACTAATGTGCTTAATGAATTAAAAGATTTCAGTTTTTCATTCGGGAAGGGTCAAATGAAATCTAGAAAGAGAAATAATGTTTCCACTGAAACCTATTACAATTGGAAGAAGAGAAGTATCTTCTTTGATTTTCCTTATTGGTCAAAAAATTTGTTATGTCATTTCTTAGACGTAATTCATATTGAAAATAAATATGTGAAATGTTGATTTATATTCTTCTAAATGTTAAGGGAAAGATAAAAGATGATTTACAGTCTCAGCGTGACTTGGTGGATTGGGGAATCAGATCATAATTACATCCTATGCGTATCAGTGAAAATAAATGGCAAGTTCTATGTGCTTCTTATGTGATGAAACCTACAGAAAAAAAAACAATTTCTAGAATTACTACATCCTATTAAAGTTCCTGATGGCTATTTAAGCAACATATCTAAACGGGTCAACAGAAGAGAGTTGAAGCTAAAATCTTTGAAGACTCATGATTATCGTGTCCTTCTTCATGAGTTGATTCCAATAGAAATTTGTTATCTTTTGTCCAATAATGTAAGGGTGGTTGTTATTCAGTTGTGCCATTTTTTTAGAGATCTTTGTGCTAAGAAGTTTTCCAAGTCTTTCTTACAAAAAATGTTGGCAGATGCCCCATTAATTTTGTGTGAGTTACAGAAAATATTTACTCCATCATTTTTCACATGCATGCTGCGTATGAATGCCCATATTCCAACTGAAATACTTCTTGAATGACCTATTCTTTTTTTATGTATCCAACTGAAATAAATATGTACACATTAAAGTCTTAGGCCCGTAACATGAATCATCCCAAAGGTTATATCGTGAACGGTTACTTGGCTCAAGAATGTATAGATTTATGCTCTATGTATTTTTTTGATCTTACTACAAGAATGAATAGACCAATGAGAAACAAAGAAGAACGGTATGAGCAAATTGAACCCATTTTTTCATCATTTCCTCAAATATGAGGAATTCTTGGATCGTATACATTGACAACATTAAACATTGAAGAGCAGGAGATGGCACATCACCCAGTTTTGTTCAACTGTGAATTGTTCGATGACTACATCTTGTAAGTAAATTTCATATTTATATATTATATATATATATATATATATATATATCTGTTAAACTATTCCTATTTTTATCTATAGTGAACATAAAGCGATGATAAATAGAAAGAATCGTTCTTTATCTTTGAGAAGGAGGGAGACTTTTCATAGAAAAGAGTTTTCTTCTTGGTTAAAATTAAAGGTAATAATATTACTATTTAAAATAATTAAAAAAATAATTAATTAAGTTTAATATTGATTTATATTTCAGGTATTGATTTTTCCAACTGACTTTGTCTCTGAGGAAATAAGAGCTTTGGCTTTTGGTCCTAATATCGTGATTCGTGACTGTAAATAAATTTTTATCAATGGGAACAGATTTATTATCACTGAACGAGCAAAGAACATGAGAACACAACATGATGGTGTTATGGTTACTGCCATAATAGACTGTTATGTTAGTGCATCAGATAGTAGACTGTGATTTCAAAATGTAGGTTATTATGGAGTCCTTGATAAAATAATAATATTGGATTATTATTCTCATGGACGAGTCGCGATAATGAAATGTCAGTGGTTTGATTTTATGAAGAGGCAGGGCACATTTATTGATGATTGAGGATTTTGAGTAATTGATATGACTCGCACTCTTTCTACTGATGAACCATATTTACTGGCATCAATGGTGAAACAAATTTGTTATGTCAAAGACCATATTAGACCTGAATTTGGTTTCACTATTAAAGTAATTCCAAGACATATTTTTTATGTTGGTGATGATGGAATTGACACAATCCCTACTGCCATTGGAAATGATCCATTTATTACTTTTTATGACTCCAATAGCTTAATTTTCAGAGTTGACTGTGAACCTGAAGTTGTGGTGGGAAATATATAAAATCATCCATTCATGTTCTCGATTATTTTAGTTTACCTCAACTTGGGTTGTTAAGGTTGGTAATATTCAAATTTATTTAATATTGATTACAAATATGTTGTATCCAACTTGACTGTTATGTGAATTTTCAATGTTTATTGGTTGCAATTTTATTTGAATTGCATTTTCTAATTTGGAATTGAACTGTATTCAAACCTACGAAACCAACATTTCTAACTTGGTGAACATTTCAATGATTCAACTGTGATTTGTATAAAATTTGTATGACTCTAAGACCTCTATTTAACATTTTAACAGGTAATGAACATGATTGTTTTTATTCTTTTTGAAAACATGTATTGAAACCTGCATCATCTACCTGAGCTAAAAAAATTAAAATTTTCCTTAATTTTGACAACTGCTTTACCACTTATGAACCTGGTGGAATCAATCTTCCATGATTTTAATAGACTGATACCACTTAGTAAATGACCATCCTACTAAAAATTAAATTTCTTTATTACATATTGTATGATTTATTGACTTCATTATATATTTGTTCAAGTTCGCCTAAAACAATGGTTAGTTAAATTATCCATGAATCCCCTATTCCCTCTCATTTATTTTGTTTTTTGGGTTACACATTAGTTATCCTTTTCTATTTACTTCCATATTTCTTTTCAAATGCAGGAAATGAAACCAATTGAAGAGAGGGGACAAAAACAGATTATGGACAACAATCGTCGCATGAATGAGCTGGGCATTCCACCATTAGTGCCTGTAGTGAGTATTTTATTTCAAATATATATATTTAAATAATATATAATGTCATGTGATTAATTTTTTTTAAACATTTTTACAGGATCCATATATTTGGCGATAACTATTTGATGAGCAGCCTAGTATTGGTCTCAGTACTCAGGGTGTTCGTACGAGGGGGGGGGGTATGAGAGCTAGATGATCTGGTTAGCGTACCCGATTAGACCCTGTCCCTCCCACTGACATACCATCCATCCCACATACTTATCCTGGTGTGTCGTTAGGGACACACAGGTTATTTAGGCCTCCCATTTTCCCTACCCTTCACATCTAAGCCTCCTCACTCATCTATACTATATTCAATGATGATTCCCACTCCCCATCCAGCATTCATCTAGCCATCCCTATCATCTTATTTTACTTATGCTTCCTTCTCTCTAGAATTTTATATTCCATCTTCTTCGACTCTTTCTCTGCTAGAGTTTGTCCCTATTGAGCATACATTGGAACCCACTCCATCTGTATAGGGTGTTCCTCCAGTTTCTGCGAATCCAACAGCACCCATTGATCAGACTACCACAAGTATACTTATACAACCCTAACAAATTTTTACACAATTATTTATTTTCATTATAACATGTATTGATAAAATATTTGTTTTTCTTTAATAATAGATGCATCTACTAATAGGAGGTGGGGGCAGATGCGTACACACATGTGTGCGGTGTAGAACTGCCATACATAGTTGATGGTGGACTACAATGAAGATAGTCAGATGATTGAAAAATTAGGGCAGAAATGTTGGAGTTTTTTGACGATGCTTGTCAAATACTCCAAAATCATTCCTGTCAGCCCGCTCTCATGGAGACAGCTTCCAAATGAAGTCAAGGATAAAGCTTGGGTGGAGATATTGGTAAAAAAATATGTTGTATTTAATAAAATATATTAATTTTTGTATTTATATGAATTAATAGTTTGGTGTCAGCTATGGTTTAATTTCCTCGATGGTGAGGGTTCACGGACATCACGTCTAAAGGATTTAGCCGAGCTTTAGAGAGCTTATAAGCATGAGTTGTACGTTGGATGGTGTGATATAGTGGGCACAGAGTTAGAGGTGGTCCCTGTCATGGATGATTTTCCATTAGAACAATATCAACAGATGATTACTCATTGGATGACTAGCCAATTTAAGGTATTAATCACATTATAGGGATTTAAATGAAAATTTTCATGTTTTTCATTAATACTAATTATTGAATTTTATTTAGGATTCAACTGGAATAAATAAAAAAACATTGATACTAAGAAATACGTCCACACATTGGGATGTACTATGATTCCAAATCATGGGAGATAGTAGGTATGATAGTTTATAATCTTTATTTATGACTTGCACTTTCTATTGCTTCCTCTATAATTTATTAGATTGTTAAAGTTATTAGATAATTTTAGTTATGAAATTAACTATTTGTATCCTATTTTTAATTATGGTTTCCTACATTAAATGTCATTTTAGAGGAATAAATTGAATATATAAGGACGTGTTCCTCAATCAAAACTGTCTTGCTCGAGTAGAAAGAAGAAATATGGAAGTGCGGTTAATGAACCGAATCAACAATATATTGTAAGTTTTACTTTTTATATTTAAATTTTTAATATCTATTTTTTAACTTAATAATCTATTTATATTTGTAATAGGATGCTTTAGAGGCTCTTGATACCCAGGAACCTGACAATTTTGGGTCAAACGATCACTTATATCAGTTGTTGGGAGATGAGCACCCTGGTAGAGTACGCTGTCGACCTGGGAAGAGTATAGCTCTGACAAGGTATTATCCCTCCTCAGGTACGAGTTGTAGTGCCACCGAGTTGTAGTTGGTTAAGACACAGGAAGAATAGGCTGAATTAAGGGCCATAGAGACGGTAGAATAGTCTGCTAGGGCAAACACTGCATTTATGAAACTGATGGAAGTTTTACGTCCAACACTTCCACCATAGGCTATCACTACTTGTGATGAATATATGTCATCGATTAATTCTATATATGGTTCACCAGGTGGCATTTCTAGTGGTGGTCGAGACGATGGAGAGGAGGAGGCCGAGGCAGAGGAGGAGAGCGATGAGGAGACTGAGGCTGAGTACGAGGGTGAGGAGGAGGGCATTGAGGAGGGTGGGGATAATGATGGGGATGATGATGAGGATAAGGGTGAGGGTGATGATGATGGTGATGATAGTGATGGTGATGAGGGAAAGATTGATCCATTACATTTTTGACTCATATTACTGACCATTGATGTTTATTGATTTTTTGTGCCTGAAAATACGTGTGATTAGGTAGGTCTCATTATCTTTATTTTTTATCTATAAATAATAAAACTTGACTTGATGATTTTCTGTAACTGATTCACCCCTCCCCTAGACATCCCCCCACCCCCTGGACACCCCGTACCCCACTAGACATCCCTGCCACCCCCGTGAACAGCCCGCCCACCCCCTAGATAACCCCTCCCCCTGTGGACAGCCCCCACCCCCTGGACACCCCGTACCGCCCTGGACAGCCCCTCCCACCCCCGTGGACAGCCCGCCCACCCCCCTGAACACCCCCACCCCACTGGATATCCCGGCCACCCCCGTGGATAGCCCGCCCACCCCCCTGGACAGCTCGTCCACCCTCGTGGATAGCCTTCCCACCCCCCTGGACACCCCCTCCCCCTGTGGACAACCCCCACCCCTGTGGATAGCCCGACCCCCCCGGACACCCCTATCCCTCGTGGATAGCCCGACCACCCCCCTAGACACCCCTACCCCCTAGACAGTTTGGCTACCCCCATGGACAGCCCGCCCACCCCCCTGGACACCCCCTCCCCCCGTGGATAGCCCGACAACCCCCATGGACAGCCTACCCACCCCCCTGGACACCCCCTACCCCCCCTAGATTGCCCGACCACCATCGTGGATAGCCCGACCACCCCATTGGACACCCCGTACCCCCCTGGACAGCCCCACCCACCCCCTAGACACCCCCTACCCTTGGAAAACCATGCCACCCCCATGGACCACCCTCACCCCCAACACCCACCCCCTGGACATCCCCCACCCCCTTGGGCAGCCCCCAACCCCTTGGACTGCACCCCCTGGACACCACCCCACCCCCATGGAAACCACCCCACCACCCTGGACACCCCAATGGACAACCCCCCCCCCCCGGACACCACCCCATCCCCCCTAGACACCCCCATGGATAGCCCCCCCCACCCTGGACGACCCCATGGACCCCCCCCACCACCATGGACAACCCCCCCCCCCCATCCCCCCTGGACACCCTGTACCTCTTGGATAGCCCCTCCCACCCCCTGGACACCCCATACCCCCCCTGGATAGCCCCTCCCCCTGTGTAAACCCCCCCCACCCCCCTGGACACCCTATACCCCCCTAGACAGCCCTCCCCACCCCCTCGACACCCCATACCCCCCTGGACAGCCCCGTCCACCCACCCCCCTAGACAGCCCCACCCACCCCCTGGACATCCCCTCCTCTCGTGGACACCCCCCCAACCTGCACACCCCCTGGACACCCCTACCCCCCGTGGATAGCCCGCCCACCCCCTGGACACCCCATACCCCCTGGACAGCCCTGACCACCCCCGTGGACACCCCATACCCCCTGGACATCCCCCCACCCACCCCCGTTGAAAGCCCCGCCCACCCCTTGGACATACCCTACCCCCTGGACAGCCCTGCCACCCCCATGGACCCCCCACCCCCTGGACACCACCCCACCCCCCATGGAAACCACCCCACCCCCTGGACACCCCCATGGATAGCCCCCCCTGGACACCACCCCACCCCCCTGGACACCCCCCACCACCCTGGACAGCCCCCCCGGACACCCCCATCCCCCCGAACACCCCCACCCCCCGGACACCCCTACCCCCATTAGACAACCACCCCAAACCCCTGAACAGCCCCCCCAACCCCCTGAATTCAGAATTGAATTCTTTATGTATTTAATTAACTTATGAATTATGTGTTAGTGGTGTATGGGTATACTTGTTGTATGTGTATACTTGTTGTAATTACCTTATGAATTATGTGTTAATTCTGTTAATGGTGTATGTAACTTTGACTATGATGTGCTCTCTATAATGTGAGTGTCCTCTCACCATTATGAGATGTCTCCACCAAATAAATTGAAATGGGTTAGTTGTAAGAGTGGTTGTCATGTGAAGATTTAAATGGGAAAAACTATGTTAGTGGTACATGTCATGGTTAGAAGAGTCTACTATTTTTTATGTGATATTGTAGTTTTTTTGTTCTATTTTAAGTGAAAATTTTTCTACTTTAAGTGTTATTTGCAGCAGTGTTTACAGGTGTATGCAGTGGAGGGAATGGGTGGCTGTTGTGCTATTTTCTATAAAAACACTATGCCAACAATTTTAAACTGTTGGTAAAGTGTTTTTGGAGAATAGTTTTACCAACAGTTTGAATAAACCGTTGGTAATACACTATACCAATGATTTTGAACCGTTGGTATAGTGTATTTACAAAATATTTTTACCAATGGTTTTAAGGAACCGTTGTTAATACTATATACCAACGGTTTCAAACCATTTGTAAAATACATGTAATCTATATATCCCAACGGTTTATCAACCGTTGGTATAAATATATACCAATGGTTTCTATAAAACCATTGGTATACTGAAGATTACAGTTCCATATACCAACGGTTAGAGAAAACCCTTTGGTATAGGCCTTTTTCAATGGTTTTCAAAACCGTTGGTATATAGTATACCAACAGTTCTGATGCCTATACCAATGGTTTCAAACCATTGGTATATATTGTATTTCCAGTATTGGTACTTTTAATTAGGCCCAATAATCTCTTGGATCTGTCACGATGGATCTTGATCCCAAGAATATGTGTTGCCTCTCCCAAGTCCTTAATAGAGAAACATTGATTCAACCATGACTTAACAAGCTGTATGACTGGTATCTCATTTCCAATAAGTAATATGTCATCAATATATACTATTAGGAAAATGACTGCACTCCCACTAAACTGTTTGTAGACACAAGGCTCACATTCATTCTTAATAAAACCAAATTTTGTTATAGCTTCTTCAAAACAAATTTTCCATTACCTGGATGCTTTCTTTAATCCACAAATAGATTTCTGAAACTTGCATGCCTTATTGTCATCCTTTGGAGTCATAAATCCTTCACGTTGTGTCATGTAGACATCTTCCTAAAGGTTCCCGTTAAGAAGTTTGTTTTGACATCCATTTTCCAAATCTCATAGTCATGGTAAGAGGGAATGGAAAATAGAATTTTGATGGATTTTAGCATTGCAACTGGTGAAAAGGTTTCTTCGTAGTCAATTCCTTGACGTTGTTTGAACCCTTTTGCAACTAGTCATTCCTTATAGGTACCGACTTGTCCTTCCATATCCAGTTTCTTCTTGAATGCCCATTTTCAACCAATAGGATTTACATCAATTGGAGGATCTACCAAAATCCAAACTTGGTTTTGGTACATGGAATCCATTTCAAAATTCATGGCTTCTTTTCACTTGGAAAAATCTATGCCACTTAATGCTTCCTTATTGGTTAGAGGATCTTTATTATCAACTAATAATGAGTCACTATCCACAGTAACTAGAAAATTGTACTGTTCCAGTTATCTAACCTCTCTTGTACTCCTACACAGTTCTTGTGTCTTTGGAACAGTTCTTTATTCCATAGGGCTTTGTGGAATCTCCTCCTATACCAACTCTTGTGTACCTTGAGCTTCAACTTCATCGAAGTCTATCTCACCCCACTATCTCTTTTAGAGATGTGCTCCCTCTCATGTAATATGGTGTTTCTTTCCACTATAACCTTTTTTAGGGGTTGTATAGGTAATATACCCTTGTTTTCTTAAGGTATCATATAAAGGTAAACTTTGTGCCTTGGGGTGCAAGTTTGTTACCTAAAGAGGCCTTATCAAATTCATCACTTCCCCACACATGTAAATTCGATAACATGGTTTTTTTCTACTCCAGAACTCATATGGAATACCGTTTATCATTTTAGTCAGTACTTGGTTTAGTATGTGCGCCTATGTTTGTAACGCATATCCCCCAAAGGATAATGGAAGGCTCGCATGACTCATCATTCATCTCACCATGTCCAATAGGGTTCAGTTCCTCCTTTCGCTCACACCATTCCACCGGGGTGTTTAAGGTGGATTGAGTTGGGATAGGATCCCAAAATCCTGTAAGTAATCAATGAAGTCTTGATTAAGATATTCTCCACCTCGTTCTGAGTGGAGTTTCTTAATATTATTACCAAGATGGTTCTCAACTTCATTCTTATATTCTTTGAACTTATCAAAGGAATATGACTTATACCTCATTAAGTAGATATATCCATATCTACTAAAATCATCAGCAAAAATTATGAAGTATGAGTACCTTCCCATTGCTTTAACTGGAAATGGTCCACACACAACAGTATGAACCAATTAAAGAAGTTCTTTATCCCTTTAACCATTCCCACTAAATGGGACTTTGGTCATTTTTCCTTGTAAACATGCATGACATACTCCAAGTTGTTTTAGTTCAAAAGAATATAAATATCCATCTTGATGTAATTTTTTCAAGTGTTTCTTGTTTACATAACCTAGCCGATGATGCCAAAGTTGGGTGTGGTGTGAGTCATGTAAAGTATCTTTGTTATCAATTTCTAATACTTGGTTTGTGTAATCCAACATGTAAATACCATTGTATACATGTGCCCTACCAAAACAAATGATATCTTTGTAAAAGAAGCAACATTCATTTCCAAACTTGAAAACAAATCCATATGTATCTAATTTGGATACAGAAATAATGTTTTTAGTAATAGAAGACACATAATAACAAACCTTTAACACAAAGATCATTCCAGTTGGTAACATGAGGTGGTATTCCCCAACAGCTATAGAAAAAATTCTGGATCCATTGGTTTCTCGTAGATCTATCTCCCCTCACTCAATCTTCCTGAATCTACTTGGTTCTTGTATTTGGATACATATGTGAGCACCACAAATTGTATATAATACCCAATTTGTAGAAATAGATAGATTACATTCGATAAAAAACACACCTGAAGCTTCCCCTTGCTTCTTAGGCTGGGTGAAGTTCATCTTCCAGTGGCCTTTCTTACCACATGCGAAACAAACAGCCTTCTGTTCTCTTGCCTCCCCATTGATCTTCCTTTTATTGGAAGGCCGTGAAGAAGATTTGGGATTAAATCTCTTCTCATTCCCTTTCCTCTTATTCACCGTAAGGACAAAATGATTTTCATGCTTCATATATTTGACCACTTGGTGAATGAGGATAATAATATTAGATAGATACTTCTCAATGTTGTTCATGTTAAAATTAACAACAAAGCTGGAGAATCTCTAACGGAGTGATGCGAGAATGAGATCAGTGCCCAGTTCTTCAGGGAGTTTAAACCCTAGAAACTCCAGGCGCTCAATGTATCCAATGAGCTTGACTACATGAGGCCCAACTAGGGAACCATCTCCAACCTTACTCTGAAAGAGTTCCTTGGATATCTCAAACCTTTCATGTCTTTCTCTCTCCTAGTAAAGACCATGGAGGTGCTCGAGCTTTCTATAAGTATCCATGTTTTTGTGAGACTTCATGAGATCAATAGAAATTGATGATAGCATTAAACATTGAATGTTTACCACATCATTCATATGTTTCTCATAGACCATGAAATACTCGTCACTAGGCTCTTTGGCAGGCAGATCAGGTAATGTTGACTCCAACACGTAAGACTTTTGTTCATAGCGTAGGATAACCCGAAGGTGTCTAAACCATTCATGGAAGTTATTACTGGTGATGATGTTTTATTTATCTAGAATTGATCACAAGGATAGTGTGGTTTAGGAGCTTGTCATTTTTATTCTACAATTAAAAGATGAGATCACTAGTACTTTCTTGATTACATTTTTATGAGAAATAATAAATTAAGTCTCCCACTATTTTATAAAATCCCAATGGCCCTCAGCATTGAACTCGAAATGTCTAGTTTCCATGACATTCTAGCATAAAGGATCCATATTCCACTTATAATAACCCCATAAAGGGTTGGTCAAGATATTTGAAGGTATTTTGGTAGGCAGGTCATTGCCAATCACGGGCTTGTAGCTCCTTGATCTGTTGAGTGTACTCCTCAATCCTGAAATCCTGACTTTAGATTTCCTTAATTCTTGCCTCCAATATTACACCAAGTCTAGAAAGGGATACTCCACTTGATGTAATATGGTTAATTCAACCTAAAACCTTTCATAAGGGCTTCTTGTATAAAATTAAGTATCCCAAAAAGGGTTGTTCAAATACATAGTTTTATTGAGTTTTTCCCTTAATCAAGTAACGGAAGGCTTGGTCTGACTTAATATTTTATTTGGGGGATTTTTATCTCTTATACATGAATTTCATATTATCATTATCACTTGATTGTTAATATTAAGTGTAACTTACTTAAGTGATTAACCATATCTTGATAATATTTATGCATAATCTTGGTTTATCTTAGTTCCATCTTGCATTCTTGTTTAATTCATAAATTATGTGATCGTGTCAACACATCCATAATGATAAATCATGCATCTGACAGAAATAAAATAAATCAAAGGGAATGATAATGAGATTTTATAATGGTTAGTTTATCTAGAAATTGATAAACTAACCCTAACCTAGGGGATAAATACCTTAAACCTTTTGAGTTCATGTTTACATCTTTCCACCTGTCCACCTCTGTATCTCTTGGGATTGATTTCGTCTCGGCTCCAACTTGAACCACCTCCACTATATTTGGAGTTCCATCCATTACATATGCCTTTTTTTAACTCACACACAGGTGAGGGGTAAAAAGGGGTTTTACATAAAAGAAACCTTGGGCACGTAGGCCCTACATATTAATGGGGAGGCGGATCACAGTACAAAAAATTTAATTTAATTAAATAAATTAAAAGAAATCATCAACATACAAAGTTCTTGGTCTAGCTCATGATCATCCATACATGAAACTATATTGACACATAAATAAGACTAACATTCAATTCTTTAATCATTCTTGTTTAAGATAAATCATGCTCGAATCAATTAATTATCATATTTAATTGATCAATCCTTTTATCTTAAACCATTTTTCTGAATCTCCTTGAGATTCTCATCCATTATAATTTTAAACAAATAAATTCATTTAAAATTATCTTTGTACGTAACTTGTACCTTGGAGGCAACCTAGTTAATTCCTATTCATAACTACCCAATGAGTAGAAATGAACATTACACATATGTTAAATTAAACACATATATATAGAAAACCTATCACAAGTTGTGCCTCAGCTTTATGCCTACACGATGGTACATGTCTCAAGGGTTTGTATAATATAATAATAAATTTTAATAAACCTGTGTAATTTGGATGAGTACACAACATTTACTATTGTTCACCATCTATCCGAAGTACACATGCGGGAAAACGACATGTGAGTGTACTTCGTAAATCTTTAGAGTACACAACGTGTCCAGTGGGCCACACACCGTGTAGTTCCTCATTATATGGTCTCCATATGGGCAAGTCATGTATGGGGTACACAGTCCAACCCTAACCCGAAGGGACTACATGTCGTGTCTAGTGGACCACACAACATGTAATCCAGAAACCGTGTGCTACCTTTTTCTGGTCAACACATGGAGTCATTAAGACTTAGACAAAATCCAATGACACGACTTGGTTTGGAGGACCAGACCCAGTGCATTGAACCTTGGATACACAATATGTACTACCAAATACACATCGTGTGTTCTGGTGTTGTACGACCAAGAACCTTTGGAACCTCCGGATGAGATACTCTGTTTTATTTTAATCAAAATTAAAAGAAAAGATTGTTTCTATAAGGTGAATAAGAAATTAAAGAGGAGGAACATATATCGAGATTAATATTTACAGAATAATTAACTTGAATTGAAAAAAATAAATTTTTAAATGTGTAAATCATCAACTAAATATTTAAATAATTATAAACTATGATGTAACCTTACTCTGATACCACTTGTAGGTTCTGGGCGCAGTGGAAGCGCGGTTGGGCCGATACCCTACTTTGATTTTTACCATGATCAATGATTATTCCGGGATAAAAACGATGATGAACACCAATCTTCATAGAATAGAATCAAATATTTATATAAAGAATGAAGAGGCATGAAACCTTTAGAGAGGATATTGCACATCATGTTTATAATTAATTTAATTAATTTCATAAAGAAAATAATACCTAGATATTTGGTATTTTCTTCTCTGATGATGGTGATCATCCGGAATGACCCTTTCAGATTATCTTGTTGTGCTTGCAAGGATCCAAACCAGAATCCCTCTAGCAGTGATCTACATGTGCTCTGATGACCTCTGATAGAAATCTCTTGTTCTCCGGGTGCTAGCACGGCGAAGCGAGTGTCATGTGTGAGTCATTCTTGATGGCTTATTCTTTGGCCTTGAAGAACGTCTATCATTATTGAGAGGGGAGGGAAGAGTATTTGAGAGAGAAATTATTTAGCTCAACAATTATAAATTCATCGAGTGTGTGGTTCGGTATATGGCACAATGGGCATATGTGTCTATTTATTGACATGGGGATTCAGTTACAATATTTAATTTCATAACAAAAATTAAATACATTCATAACCTTAGAGAAAACACATGCTATTAATAATAATAACGCATAATTATTTATGGTGCACCAACTTGTGCAAAACAGAATTATAAATAAAATTTTGCATCACAAAATAATAGCAACATTATTTTAATTTGTGCCAACTGGTTAAATAATTATTTATCATCTTGCAAATAATTATTTTACTATCATACCATCCTTAGTCCGCTCGAACTCCAATTCCATTTATTGAACACCTGAATAAATAAATAAATAATTTATTCTCTTAAATAAATATTTTATTTACAAACTAGTAAATAAATATTTTTTAAATGGTCAATAAAATAAATAAATATATTTTACCCACAATCAGGTGAATAAATATTTATTTAATTTATGCAATCATTTTAACTTAAATAAAATTATTCCACTATCTTTAGAATAATATTTATTAATTAAATTCAAATAGAATTTAATCAAGACCGCTAGAAACACTTATTATATGACCCTCTAGTATTCTTTCTCATTAGCATTAGGTGGTCTTGCCGAAAGTCCAAGAGTATTGTCTAGCAATGGGTCAAGACACCCAAGAAAAGGAATTTAAAGTCGCAACAACAACATCCACATATGAATGCTCACTGTGTAATATAATCCCTTTGTCGCAATATCTTATCAAGTAGGTTTCATGATAGTGTCATTAAGTTTTATGCTTGATACGTCGTTCTTTGACTACCTGAAATAAACTCATCATTACACCATTGATATGGAATTTCGCACGACGGTTCTATTTAAATAAAAGGGTTGAGATATCTACTTCTATAAATGGAAGGGAAAAATCCCTCCTCGACTTATCCATTAATAACATGCCACTCATGACACACTCAACATACCCTACTTCCCACCAACTGTCTGCATGGCAGTTTTCATCAGTAAATCAAAGTGCGTGAGTCGTGACACATATTAATGATAATATTAAAGTCTATGGATCATTACACACATTTACAGATAGAAATATCCGATTACACCATAACTTGCAGAATTCCTACTGGCGGGTCTGTTCTCATAATCCCCTGTCTTGGAGATTACCAAGTGAAAACTTCATGAGAGGAAGTCGCGTCTACTTATGAGTACTTGCACCTGATAGTATTCATGCTATGTGTACCATCATAGTATGCCATACAACTATAGAACTATATTTAAGAATATTTTTTTAGCATTTCAAGGTTCTCATCATAGTAGGGAACTTCCATGACCTTATCAATGCAACAAATATTCTAGGACATTATTATATCATAGTCATGCAGAACAATGAACCATATGTAATAATATGTTTAATATTTAAATAAATTAAATATCCATGTAATCAAAGTACAACCATTTGGTTCTAGGACACCAACTCTTACAAATTACATACTAAAAAACAAATAGAATGTGTCGTTCAACCTGAGTAAACAAACACCCATGAGTCGAAACCTGGAATTAGTTCACATAGATGTATGAGAACTAACCCCTATCTAATCTCACATAGGGTTACAATTTTTTTATGACATTCAATGATGGTTCCATGGAGAATTTATGTGTTTACTTCCTAAAAGAAAAATATGATATATTTGAAGTGTTTTTGTTGTGGAAGAAAATGGTGTATGATATGATCATAAGTTTGATGAAATTATTATGTTTTGAAAATGGTGGCAAGTATAGTGGAAGGATATTCTGAAAATTTTGTAAGAATGGAGGGATAAGAATTTAAAAGACTATACCTATAATTTTTGAGCATAATGGCGTGGCTGAATAAATGAACCCGACATTCACAAAGAAGGAAAATACCCTGAGGTTTCACTCAACAATGTCTAAAGAGATTTGGGAAAACGTACTCAACTATGTAGAATTCTTAGTTAATAAAATTCCATCATTATCAATGGGTTGGGAGATATTAAAAGCACTTTGGTTTAGTAAATTAACAGATCTCAATCACCTCAAATTTTTTGAGATTCTTGCATATGTTCACGTGGATTATAAGGATTGAGATAAACTCAAAGAAAAATACATGGCTTATTTTTGATGGATATGGAGTGAGAAATTTTGATTTTTACTTTGTGATGGTGACAAGAAACAAGTCATCAGAATCTAGAATGTGCGCTTTAATGAGAAGGTATTGTACAAAGACTAGAACTTGAAGGGGAAATGAGTTGAAGGAAAAGATTCAATTGAAAAAATTCAAGTGGATCTGAATGGGAACTCAAGATAGACACAAGTGCTATAGAATTTAGATGACAGTGCATAAAGACCAAATAATAGGCCATTAAAAGATATACCAGAGATCTCAAGGTTTGTTTTGACTTGAATGAGAGTACCAAAAAATATGGATCCAGACATTAGATCATTAGAAGAAGTTGTTCTAGATAGAGAAAAGTCACAAAGTAATTTGTAGAGGTCTTATGAACCTATAAAACCACTTTAGGGGTATGTTTGTGACTTGCGTTATCAGCTTCTAATAGAGGGAGGAGAACCCAGGACCTCGAAATAGGTGACTAATCTCAATTATTTAGAATAGTGGTAGTTAGTTATAAAGGATGAGTTGGATTCACTGTAAGTGAATAAAATTTTTGAGCTAATGATTGTACCACAAGGGATGAAGTCACTTGAGAAAAAATAGGTTTTTTGTCTAAAGTAAGTGGCTGATGGGAAGAAGAGGTGTACGGTAAGGCTGATGCTGAAGGGGTTTCAATAAAAGGAAGTTATTGAATTTTCTGAAATATTTTCATTAATTCTTAAATATAATAATATCCAAAAAAATCTAAGCATGGTTGTGTCTTATGATTTTCACTTAGAAAAAATGGATATAAAGTTGATTTTTCTTATTATATATTTGGAGTAGGAAGTTTATATTAGTAACCAATGGGTTTTTTGGATCAATGAAACAAGGACTTGGTGTGAAAGCTAAATAAAAGTATGTATAGCTTGAAACAATCACCATGAAAATGGAATAATTTTTTTGATGATTTTATGTTAAACAAATATTTCATGCATAGAAATACATATCATTGTTATTATAAGAATGTGTTTGAAGATGGGAGTTCCATCTTTCTAATATTTTACATGGATGGAATGCTTCTAGTGAGTTCAAACATTAACATGATTCAAGAGCTAAAGAAATATCTATCTAGTAGATTTGAGATAAAAGATATTGGAATGGACAAGAAAATATTGGGGATAAAAATTGAATGTGACACGGAATCTAGAAGTCTAGTTCTATCTCAAAGGGACTATGTCCAGAAGATTATCGATAGGTTCTATATTTCTGGATGCAAGTTGGTATCAACCCCATTTTCTGAAAAATTCAATATTTCCAAAGAGAAATCATCGAATATGGATTATGAGGAAAAGCACATGAACAAGGTTCTATTAGTATAGAGTTTATGAGTCTTGTTTATTTCATGGTGTGCACTCACCTAGACATTACACAAGTAGTGGGAGTCCTCAGCTGTTTTGTGTCCAAACCAGGGAAAGAACACTGAGAAGCTATGAAATGGATCATATGAAATCTCAAAGCAATGGAATATGAAACCATATTCCTTGGGAATAATGATACTTTATAGTGGTGTGTTGATATAGACTTCGAGGTGGATTCATACACTTGAAAGAGTACAACTAGTTTTGTGTCCACATTTGGAGGAACGACAATAGGATGAATGTTAAGATTACAACCAGTGGTATCTTTGTCTGTGATAAAAGCTTAATATGTGGTAGTAATTGAAGATGGAAATGATGTGATACGTTTGAGATGTATTTTTAAGGAACTTATAAGGGATAAAAAAAGTATATTTCTATACTATTACAGTATTATCACAATTCACTTAGCTCAGAATCCACTTTTCCATGAATGGATGAAGTACATCAACCTGAAATATCATTTCATCCATAGGCTATTGGGGGACAAGAATCTTGAGCTACAAAATATAGCTGAGAATAAAAATATAGCAGACACATTCACCAAGCCTTTAATCCAAGAAATTTTGAGGCAACATCATTACTTGGTGGGACTTGGGTGAATAGATGAAGGATGAGATACTAATGCGGGAGGTCCAGTGGATATGCCTAAGTGTTGGTGAGTCACCATGGTTTTTTCCCTTCATAAAATCTCTAAGTGGGAGATTGTTGGGTTGTGAAGCTAGATTCAATTTATGTTACATCTACTGAACGTACATATATCGAGAAAATAAAACGGTCTTGGGGTGTTGGTAGTGGCAGACATGATTCTCTGGTAGAGGCAGATTGTTCAGACATGGTTTGTGTCTAAAAAGTTTGTATTGGTTAGTGGTCCAAACATGGTGGATAGAATTTTCACTGACTTTAGTGGTCATGTGTTTAATGATATAGGTTATACTATAAATTTTTTTAAATTACTCATGATTCCAAAAAATATGGCTAATTAAGCCATGTTTTAAAATGTGACCAATTTTTAATTTAGCTGCGTTTTCTTAAACACATTGCCAATTTAGGTACATTTTTTTATCTGTGTTTTAAAACATCACTAATATATACTTAACCATGTTTTTAAGCATAAATAAATTAATTAATAAATTATAAGTAATTTATTTATTTGATATATATATATATATATATGACTTTAGAGGGTGGAGAATAAAGGGATACTCCTCGAGCGACCCTGTGAGTGCTCATCATGAAAAACCTAAATATCACTAAAATCAGTGATGACTGGTCTCATTCTCAATGGATCTGGAAAGTTATGATGTCTTTAAATCCTGAGTGGGAGTAATCTTTTGAAAGGCCCATTCTTGAAGCATCCTAGGACATCTCAAATCATGCACTACATGAAAAATCTAAAGGTATTTCCTTCCTCGAAGCTCTTCAAGGTTAGGATTTTCACAAAGAATCTTCATTGAAGACTCCCCTATACAAAAAACTAAATGATATAGGTTTCTTGGTTGAATCTGATCCTGAATCTCTCCAACAACGAGCTCAAATGTGTAAGTTATAGATTCTTGGGCACATTTCTTATCTTAATGGGGATAAAACCTGGATGATTCTTGAACTAAAACCTCAGATTTCCCATTGCTGGGGATTTTCAAATTGGAAACTAGTTCCAATCGGTAGAGGCTATATTCACATTTTACTGAGCACTCATGAGGAATTATATCGAGCTTGGAAGATAGTTAACATTCAACTTAAGCTCGGTCTTCTTTGTATATCTGAATGGGATTATTATTTTAATCGTTACACTCATAGGAACACTATGAATCGAATTTGGATTAGATTTCATGGACTTAATTAGTATTTTTGGAACCTGGAGATCTTGAATGATATCACCTTCTGCATTGGTTTCCCCCTAAAGATAGATCAATGAACTTTAAATAGAGAATTAGGTCTCTATTCTAAAGTTAGGGTTGAAGCAAATTTGGACTCAAAACATCCACAAGTCATTAGCTTCAATGAAATGGACTAATGAACAGAGGTTAAGATCAAATATAAACACAAGCCTCCCATTTGCAAATTATTCAAGATCATTGATCATTCTATCTTGAATTATAGAGTGGTAAAAAATAAAGTTACCCAACCTAATGATAAGGAATGGATATAATTCAAGAGGAACAAGAAAGATAAAGGCCCTATCTTGTATAAACCTAAACCTTCCAAAAGGAAAAATGAAAGATGGGTTATAAATTCAAGTGACCCAAACCCCTCAAAGGATGACTCAGGAAAAACCTGGGTTGACTTGGTTGAAGAGGGCGATAATGCATATGAGGAACAATACATTGTTGATGAAATTGTGAAACTTTTCATGGATATAATCAAGCAACCTCGGTAGGATCTTATTACTCAGGGAAGGGAAATCCCTCATACTGGTTCTTCTGATGGGGACAAGATTTCCCCAACACCTGAAGAAATTAACAACTTAGATCAGGCTACTGGAGTTGATCACCTGACTGATAAAGAGGGAACAAATTTAGTCCTTACTCTTTTAGATGTGATCCAAAATCACATATTACCAGTTGATAATACTTTGAGGATCAATCTGAGATCTCACAGACCTCAACAAGGTAGACTGATAATATTTTTTTCCTTATACCCTCAGATGGTTCTAAGGGAAACAACATGCATAATGCTGATACACCACATCCCTATACTACCACTAATGGTGTTGGCTCTATCACTACACCCAATGAATATCAAACCCTACAACATCCCATTATTAAACTACCATTGAATAAAGTAGATGATACCAATGACATGGCATGGGATACTAAATCCTCACTAATGTAGTGGATAATATTGATGACAAGGTAGAGGACACTAACTCCTCACTGAATGCAGTGGATGATACTAATCATAAGGCAGGGGACACAAACTCCTCACTGAATGCAGTGGGAGATATTAATGACAAGGAAGGGGATGAAATCTCCTCCATGAATATTAGCACATCCAAGGAGCATCTTGCTCACACTGATTAACCTAGAAATGGTTTCAACACTCAACACTCATATTTTTAAACAAACGGTAATTATTTGGATCATTCCATTCAAAACATTGGTCATGATCCAATGTACACCACTGATACAATGCTAGGTACTCTTAATACCCTTCCTCCTGTTACTTCTATAGTTAAACAGGGATATGTTACTTCAACTCCTATCCCCAACAAGACTAAAATAGTTAGAAGATCCTCCTGTAGGAAGATCTATGAGAATAAAAATAAGGGTGGGTCTAACCACAAGTACAGGTTTAAATGAATATATTATTTTGTAATTGTCAGGCTATTTCTAACTCTAACACAATTACTACTTTAAAAATATTTATTCATACTCATAGACCCAATTTTTTTTCTATTTATAAGACTAAAACTAACTTTTCTCCTGCATTTTATCACTTGAAACTTAGTGGTTATTTTTATCTTGGTGTTAGTAATAGTAACTCTGTTATTGAAACTCTCTAGATATCTTCTCATACTTCTTTGCATAATGCTAGTGTTTACAATATTTCTGGACAAGTTTTAACTTGTGAACTAACCTACTCAAACTCCCAACTTTTTTCACTTGACAAGGAGATTACTGCATTGGAAGGAAATCTCAACCAAATTCATATTGCCACCGCTAGCTTTAATTTTACTATGGATCCTCAATAAGAAATTAATCTTACAACCAAACTCAATGCTCTCCTCTCCATTAATAATAAAATTTATGTTATTAATATTTTTATAACTTTTTATATACTTAATTTACTGATTTTATATGAAATTTTCATAATTTGTGTGAAATATTAATATTTAAATATTAAATATAATTTTGGAGCACTATTTGAATTCATCCAGATTCAAGTCAGTTTACTATTTTAATAATAAATATCACCATACTGATCCAAATTTTGTGATTTTTTTATGATTCCTTATTCAATTTACCACATATAATTATATGGAATAATTGTCCAATTATACCATTTCAGTGGTCATATGGACCACACAAGAAGGCCCAGAGAATCTGTGAAGAAATTGGACCAGCCATGAAGATTGAATTTCTAGGATCAATAAAGAAGTAAAAATTCCTTTATTCTCCTTAAAAGTTTGGGGGAAAATTCAAGTAGTTATGGATAAAAATTTCAGGGCCCAAATCCAAAACCAAGGGGGCCAAATGAAGCTTTGAAGTCCAGCCTACCATTATGTATGGGAAATGAAATCAGCACAACAATATTGACTTTTCTTATGATCTAGTCATCCAATCAAGATGAGATTTTTTAGTGTGAAATAGGAGATATAGTTTGACGAATTTTTTGAAGAAATAATTTATATTTGAAGTCATATTACTATTTCAAAATCCATTCACATTCCGACCATCGAAAAATCATGGATAGAAATGGATAGTTTAACATTGTTTATTAAAACTACCGTAACTTTGTCCCCATAAGTCCAAATGCCTACAAATTTTGAGAGTATTCATCCAATGTTAGTATCTAAAACTTTTAATAAGATAATATTTTGAGATTCGGTTTTCTTGATGGCCAAATTGGTGATGCAAGTGGAGGGGAAGATTTGGAATGCAAACAGTCCACCTCCTTGGGCTATAAATACAACCCCCTCTTCTCCTTGCATGTGGTTGGAATTTTAGAGGAGAGGAGAATATATTGGCACGAACAAAGCCTTTAAAAATTATTGTGAGGACCTTACATACTCAAGTTTTCACTTGAGAGACCTTTCCTCCTCTCTTTATTTTCATTTTCTTTTGTGTTGTTCATTGTTGTAATCTTGTAAGTCTTTTTTTTTGTAATTCTATTTTAATGAAAGTTTCTTCTTCAATATCTTTTATTCTCATCCACCTTCTGTAGTTTAATATTAATGTTTTTAAAATGGTTTAAATCAAGATAAAATCTCTTCCCTTCCTTTTTCTTCCTCGTTCAATCAAAGGTATTTTTGTAACTCTCTTCAACGATCGTGTGTTTGTTCAACGCACTACTCTTTTCTTATCCCATTCTTTTCACTTTCTTTATAATTCATCACCTTAAACATATTTAACTAGATTAATAATCATTTCAATTGATGATTAAATCTACCATTGTGGTGAGTTATAATTTGGGGATATTAAGTGATTGAGAGCTTTTGCTCGATAAGTATTCTTTGAGTTAATACTGTGTATGTTGAACTTTATATGTCATAGATTAATGACATGTTTTGTTTAATATGTGGATTCCATGGATTATTGGAACCATAAATATACTACCATAAACAAGTAATAGAAATTATTTGAATCGTAAGTTAAGTTACAGCTTGGATTAAAGTTTTAACACTTGGGAATTCTGATCAAAGTCATCTTGTGAAGTGGGTATTAATTTAATACAATATAAAGCAAAGCTCGAGGATATCATAAGCTTAAATCCCCAATAATAAACTCACCCCAATATTTATCAATTTGTTAAATCAAATATCATCCATAAATTATTTCATAAGCTCTGCAAACAAACCCCCCCAATCAAAATACAATCAACTAAAAACAACTGACTATTAAAAAGTATCATCACTGATGATTCGACCCGAGTGCTGCTATACACATTATCAGAGCACCGGAACCTTGAATGGTTGATAGGAGAAAATCGGCCGCACTTTCAAATATTCAGAATAATATCTTTAGAACTAAATGGATAAAGGATGGAGACTATAACACTAAGTTTTATAAATCTCTCTAAAGAATTAGGAAAGATTGTAGGCCTCTCTTTTTTCTTAAAGATGGGACAACATCATTGATACTGAGGATGGTATTTCTAATCACGTTGTTTCTTAATTTACCGGTATTTTCAATGTCCCTGATGTCAATAAAAACCTTCTTCCTAATGTTATTCTTTTCATTGTTAATGATGAAGATAACACATTCCTCACTAGAATTCCTTTTGATCATGAGATCAAGGATACCGTATTCAGTCTAAATTTAGACAGTTCCCCTAGGACTGATGGTTTCAATAATAGATTTTTTCAACACTACTGGGATGTTATAAAACCTGATGTTTATAGGTTGGTTAAAACTTTCTTCACCGATAGTATGCTTCCTCATGATCTTAATGCCCAATTCCTTACTTTGATCCCTAAAGTTGATAATGCCTCTGAGATTAATCTCCTCAAACCTATTGCGCTTATCAACCCTCTCTATAAAATCATTACTAATTATCTTGCTAATGGACTTGCAACAATCATGAATAAAATTTTCTCTTAGAACCAATTTGGTTTTATCTAGGGTAGAACCATTCAAGACTGTATTTTCCTTGTCTCTAAATGCACTAATCTCTTAAAAAAATCTAACAGGGGAGACTGTTTTTCATAAAACTTGACATCAAAAAAGGCTTTTGATACCATTGATTGGAGATTTATTTACAAGGTCCTCCAAGGATTTTGTTTTAATAATCTCTTCATTAGAAAAATTAAAACTCTTTTTAACTCGGCTTGCATCTCCATTATGATTAATGGATCTCTGAAGGGATACTTTAACTGCACTAAAGGTGTAAGACAAGGTGATCCCCTCTCTGTCATTCTTTTCTCTATTCCAGAAGATAACTTAAGCAGACTGCTCACTCGTCTAGTCGAGCAAGGGAAAATTATGCCTATCCATGCTTCTAGGAAACTAACTATGCCCACGCACCTCATCTACGTTGATGATATCATTCTTTTCTTACAAGGAGGTAAAATAAATATTCAAAATCTTAAGGGTGCTCTATCTCATTATGCATAGATCTTTGGTCAAGCCATTAGTTTGGATAAATCCTTTATTTTCTTTGGAAAAAGTTTCCCAGCCAATAGAAAATCCAACATTATTAACAATCTAGGTCTAAAATAAGGATCCTTCCCTTTCACCTACCTTAGTGTTCCAATATTTTGGGGAAGACCTAAAAGTAGTTACTTCTCTAGGATCATTAATCAAATTCAAAATCATCTTTCTTCTTGGAAGGGAAAATCTCTATCTATGATAGGTAGAATTTTCCTTGTCAAATCTACAATTTTCTCTAAAATGGTTTACTCTTTGATGGTCTATAGATGGCCCATTGTCCTTCTCAAGAAAATTAATTTCTGCATAAAAATTTTGTGGAGTGGGAGCACTCTCGAAAGAAAATTAGTGATTGTCCCTTGATCCAAATGTTGTAAACCTATAAATAAAGGTGGTATGGGAATTAAAAACATTAAACTTTTCAATGATGCCTTAAAAGTTAGACTCACTTGGAATTTCCTTCATAATGACTCCATTCCTCTTACGTTCCTTAAAAATAGATTCCATGACAAGTTGAAGAAAGGTAACTTGAATCACATGGAATCCTCTATCTAGTCATCATTTAAACAAGTATTTTCTAATATTATGTCAAATTCTAGATGGATGGTTACCAAAGACTCTTCTATGAACTTTTGGTTAGATAACTGGTCTGGTTCTCCTCTGATTTCTATAGTTGATCTCAATCGTTTACCTGAGCACACTAATGTCTCTATTAAAGATTTATTGAATTCTCCCATAATTGATATTCCTAATAATGTTAATCATGTCATTGATAATTATCCTTTTTCAAACACTGATGATTTTTTAATTTGGGAACCTACTCACAATGGCATGCTTGACGCAAAGGCTTTTTATAACCCCTATTTTAGAAATATAAATAATGATTTTTCTTGGTTAATTTTTTTTTGATAAGCCTCAGATAAAACCTTCAAGAATCACACTTGTTTGGCGAATTGCTCACAACCAGGTCCCCACTGATACTTGTCTCCAAACTTTTATGGTCCATCTTTGCTCTAAATGCAGTCTATGCAATCAACATAGAGAATGAACTAACCATCTTTTTTATTTCGTGTGCTACTGGTTATGCTATTTGGAAATATGTTCTTGATCTTTTTTATTACAGATAGTTACTTTTGGATTCAGTCCGCTCTCAACTTCAGCATTGTGCTGCTTCTGACGCCTCTCATTAGATCAATCATCTTTTTCTGGTTGCGGTTGTTGAGCTTCTTCATGTGATATGGTATGATAGAAATGCTTATTTACATCATAATAGCTCATTCAGTCTTCGTGCAGGATGGGTGAGGATACTTGTTGCCATACATGAAGTTGCCACAATTCAGTAAGGGCACTGCATCAATTCTGTTTCTGATTTCAGCATCTTGTGGCGCCTCAGTGTTGAAGGGACTTACAGTCAACCTCGACGCACGTTTGAAGTCATTTGGCAATTTCCGCTCCTAGGTTGGATTAAAGTTATTGCTGATGGTCCCTCTAAAGGTAACTCGGGACCCTCAGGATGTGGATCGGTGTACATGGACCACCTTGGGCAGCTGTTTGGTTGCTTCTATGGCACCTATGGCATTGCCTCGTCTTTGGAGGAAGAAATGTTAAGTGTTATTCATGTTATAACCTTCGCAAGACAAAAAGGTTGGAACAATATCTGGATTGAAAGCGATTCAACCACCATCGTGCAAGCTTTACAAAATGGCGTAGTGCATCTTGCGTGGCCGCTCAAAACTCGATGGATGAATTACCTTCACTCATGGAGATTAATCATATCATTACGCACGAGTTTTGTGAAGTGAACACGGTTATGAATGGGCTTTCCAATAAAGGGGTCAGGTATGACATCAACTGGTCGTATGACCCCTCTATGGATTTGACTCCCCTTCATGAAAAATATTGCAAATGAATCCCTTCTTTTAGAGTTTTGTAACCTTTATTTTAATTTATTCAATAAATGTGTTGGTTTTTTGACCAAGACCCCACCTTTTAAATATATATATATATATATATATATATATAAACACTTGGCACCCACACACACATACATATAAACACAATGATTATAATTAAATAATAACTAAATAAATGCTCATTATTATTACACACATATTTATAATATTATATATATAATAACATCACATGACATTTGAAATAAATATTATATATAAAAATTGAATATACGTAGATACATACATGCATGCATATATACATTCATACATACATACATACATATATATGCACACACACATACACACACAAACACAAAAGTTAAGATATAATTACAATTAATTAATAATCACAAAATGAATGATCATTATATACACATATATATGTATATATATAAATTTATAAATTTACAAGTATATTTATATTAATTAACGCGGATATAAATTTATTTTTATATTTATATTAATTTATATATACATATATACATATATAAATATAATATAATATTATTTTATGTCAAAGTCATCACTTGGAATTGTGATCCTTAGCTGTCAGACATTCTTCATAGGGTCACACGATCAGCACCCGCGATCCGCGATCAAGTTTTATGGGGGGGTGGGGTATTTTGGCATGATGCGGGGGTTGTGGGGACCGGTCAGGCATGTGTATGTCGGGTGTCGGCGTGTGCATGCTACGCGAGGGAGTGTGTGTCGGGGTTAGCATGAGTGTCAGCGGGTGTCGCAGTCTGTGCATGCCACGTGTGGGCGAGGTCGGTGGTTGCCCGGATTGAAAAAAACAAAAAAACAAATTTGATGAAAAACATATACTTACCCATGGTTTGAAGAAACATTAGCACGTTTATACGTGTTACCCATGTTTGTTGAAAACACAGATAATTACTAATTAATTTACCCGTGTTTGTTGGCATGTGAAGTCTTGTTCTGAGCGATTATTGGAAGTTTAGAGCAATGAAAGTTAGACATCATAATTATGTTCATCGGAATTTGGGTCACCTACAAGTGGTTGGGTTCCATGAAAAGGCCACGACAACAAATCTTATCCAATGATAGTAGCTCCATCAGAATATCACATTTATCGATGGCTTTATGGCAGAGTGTTGGGAGATCCAGAAGTTCAACAAAACTAATGGGTTACTGAGTTGGTAAACTTGCTTAGTCGGTCATGTCTTTTTGATCGGGGTTTTCAGGAGATCAATTTAACTTGTTTGATTGGTTGTACTTAATATTTTAAGTATGAGACGTGAAAAATGTGAGATTAACATGTGAAGAGAGTGGTTCAAATGAGCACTTTATTAGAGAGCTGAGAAGTTAGTGAGGATTACTTATCTTTGTAATCTGTTTTCACCTATAATCTTTCGGTTATAATAAAAACAAGCATCAGCGTGGTTCCCCCATGCATGCATGACAAAAGTTCGAAGCACATTAAAACTTTGTGTTCTTTCTCTGATTTCCTATATTTTCATTGTATGTTTTATCATTGGTTGTTTTAGTATTTTGTTTATACTGAGGTGTGTGTGAGAGGAATAATTCATATAGTGAGTAGGGTGCAGTGACTACCTACTTCCGGTACATTCAGTCGTGGGGAAGCAAACATGATCATAGATTATGGCTTAACCAACACTAACCTTTAACATCACTGGACAAAAAAACCCCGATAAAGGAGTGACTTTTATTAGCGCTCACAAAAAGTGCTGATAAAGTTACCTTTTATCAGTGCTAATAAAAGCACTAAAATTCACCCATTTATTAATGTTATTTTAGCTCTAATAAAAGTGACACATTTATCATCCTTTTTTTATAGTGGTGATAAAGGTTGTTTTTGACACTTTTTTTTTCACATGAGGGTGAGAAGCTTCGAAGGAAATTACCTCAAAAGATAAAGAGGTGAAGAGCACTAAGGACAATCAAGGAGTTCGCCCAGGTTGACCCGCATGCACCCAACCTGTGCATAAGAGGCTCACGCAGGCTTGGCTTGCACGGTCCAGAAGGAGAAACCACACCTATGCAAGGCGCCTGCTCAAGGTACCTGTGCGGTGGATCTGTGCGGACGACTTCCTTCACCCAGGATCTCGATATTGCATATAAATAGGACCATGCAGCTCCTCATTTCATGAAAGTATAAAAAAAGCCCTAAAGCTCTACTCGCCCTACTCATTCACTTAATCCCTCGAAACCACCCAAGTAGCTCTCTAAAACCTGAGAGAAGAGTGAATTAAAGGGAATAGTGGGATTAAAGTTTATCCATGGTGTGAAACACAATACACCTGCACGAGGAGCCACACCCCTAATTGACAAGTACTGGTGTGAAGGACCCCTCCCAAATTCAGGACTTGCGTGAGACCCTTCCAAAGACACCTGAGGAAACCCTTGCAGCCCAGAGCAAGGTCTCACCCAAGTGTTGTTGCCCAGGCTGCCCGTCATCATGAGTTACTTCTAGCTCGCGCATGACCACCCTGCGCGAAGAACGCCCCATCTATCCAGGTATACCATGCACGAGACCTTTCCAATCCGCCTAGGTCTACCTCATGTGAGACCACTTCACCTTTCCTAGGCCTTACCTGCATGAGCCTCCCCTGAGCCCTCTTTTACGCCACCAATGCCAGAGCACCTCTTCCCTTGGATTCCTCATCTGAGGGGGAGCAAGCCAAGACCTCTCCCAAAGCCTAAAAATATGTGAAATCAGAGCATAGAGCACCCAAACATGTCCTCTCAATTATACATTCCCATGGAAATGAGGGTCCCAACCTTGGGTGTAGTGCCACATACCTCTCGATTTTAGACACGAGGGTTAGGGCATTGTTCTCCCCTTGTAGTCTCTGAGACCAGGGACCTCCCGTTTCAGACGGTGGGGGGGGGATGCTTGTTTTTTCCTTTGATGAGGGTTAGTGCCTTATCCGCCTCTCTTCTCTAGAATCGGGAGTAGGGCATACCTCCTAGAGTAATCCCCTAGTTTTTGTTGCAGGAGGTCATTCCCCTCTTGTCTTTCGTCCTCTCAGGATTACAAAAATAAGAGAGGAGATGGGCACATCAAGATCCATCCTCTCTCTTGTTGCCCCAACCTCACCCACCATCATACAAAAGTGATTGTGTGGTTTGTTAGATCTTCAACTTCCTCTTATTTCTCACAATGAGCATGAATCATGTGGGTTTAGAGGTTAGTTACGATCATGATGTTCGCATGATCAAAACACCTGACTCGGGAGGAGATTCTATTCTTGAATCTTCCTCTCACCTTCCAAAAGGGCCTCCAATTCGGTATAAGTCCCAACCATGTTATCACTATCTCAAAGGGTCATATCCCCTATAAGAAAAACTCGTTCTAGGATTTTACCTCATACCTCATATACATCGATTGTGTGTATATGGAATTGGTTGTCTCTGCAGCGTGTAAAGGGAAAGATCTATTTCTTATGGTTGTAATTCTTGATGAATGTTTCATCCATAATGAAATGATGGTTGTTTGTGACTATGAAATAATGGTTAGTGGTGACTAAGACCAACATTTACACTCTTCCATTATTTTATGATTATTAATAGTTGGAGTTAGTTCCATATTAGTGACATATATTGTACAAGATCCCATTATTTTCATTATTGAAATTATGTTATCTAATCAAATTATTATTACTACTCTACAAGAAATTATTATGTGAAATTTTTGAATGAATATATGTTACTCTAAATGTATATAGTATATCCCCTCAATTATAAAAACATATAGATGCTACGACATTATTCATGATCATTCCTGTCAAGGCGAAAGCTATGGGTTCAAGCCCCGTCAGTCCTGAAGAATCCAATCAAGAAATAATCAAGTCATCTTTCATTTTCTATGAAAAAATCTAAAGGGTATAAGGGATATTCTTTTTTTCTCATTAAAAAAAATACAAAATTAGGTATGATTTCATTGCCTCTGATCATTTTAAGTTTTTAAATATGCATCCAAAGATGTAAAGTAAGTAAAGGTGGTTGGATGATACTTGAGTACTGTCAGTATATACCAATAACAAGCTGATGCAAATTCAGCCATGAAAATAGGGAGAATACCCATATTTTCTATCCCCACACTTGAGTACTGTTAGTATATATCAACAGGAAATGAAGGATGGGAGTAGGCACACACCCCTAATCCAGACACAGAATGGACATATATCCCCATTCCAACTACTGAAGTTACCCAACACATTCTAACAATGGTGAAAGGGCAGACACAAATTCTTTCCCACATCCAATAAAATTTTCAGGATATAATAATGACAACGATAGTGGTAGGGGGAAGATACCCAACTGCATCCCCATAATTAGGGTGACTCGTCAACATAACACGAGGGTTACTCCAAAGTAGACACACACCTATTCTCACATCCAATAAAGTCATAGTTCAAATTTCCCCATGATATACAAATAATTGGACTGGGCCTATACTCCTATTCAAACTGAAGGTCATTAGTCTACTCTGCTGGCTATTCCAGGGCAAGAAAAACCCCCTACCAAAATTTTAGAGACCTGTCAGAAAATTTTGGTAGCAACACATGAGCTAATCAAACAAACTTTCGTATATGAAAGTCATTATCCCCATAAAGTGGCCTTAATCGCTTGTAAAAGAGCATAAAAAAAGAAGCCTCACCAAAGGCGATTAGAAAATAAAGAGCTAATATACAATCTCACTCCATTTAATGATAGATTTCTTGAAGCCATCAGACGTTTATCTATAGAGACTCATGATACTACACTTCCATTACCAAATTATGGAAATAACACCAGTAGTTAAGGAGGTCCTCCCCAAACATCTTAACATAAAGGCTTACTTCATGTCTAGAATCAGATCGACCATGAGATATTATCTCCTTATTAGTATCATGAAATCCCTTAGTGTGTCCAGAAGATCAAACAACAAGGAGGTCATACCCTTACTATCATCCTCCCTAAAGGTCCTCCCCAGGTTATACACTACATGAACTCCACTTGAAGTCAGACTTCAATTCGTGATGGTAGTCCTCCACATTATGGAATTTGTTGTAAAGGTCCTCCTAGCAGCGTCATTTAAATTTGTCAAGGAGGTCCCCCTTACTGATTTAATTATGAGAAAACCCTCATATTGTGAGGCACTTAGGAAAATGGAGTTAGTCATTCCTGATGCCTCATTATTGACAAGTGAAATCCTTTCTCAACTGGAAGACAACCCAAGACAATGGTCTTTCTCCGAACCACCCCTAGATCGCTTACCTTCCAATATGATAGAGGAAATCCCAACCAATACCACTGTTTACAAAAAAACATTAGGGAAATGTCTGCTTTGGTCAAATTAGGTTGAGGAACCTCTTATAAAAGATGAATAAGACATACTACCAATAAGAAGATAGTTAGCTAAAGGAAATATACTAGTCATGTTATGGTCTTTGACCACTTCCCAATAAAACATTATAGAGGCATTGTCAAAATATTGTGTGTGTGAAATCTTCCTGAATATCTGGAACACTCTTCATCACTTTAAAACAAGAGTATTTACTTATGAATAATACCCAAACCATGTCTAGGTAATAGAAGGGACACACATCCAAATTGGCAGCTATCCTAGTTTCATGATACCTGAAATTGAAAAAAAAACAAATATCCCTTCAATGCATGTGTCACAACATGTTAAAAGAGTTACGTGAGCTAGTTGTTGATGCCCCATCTGGTGTTCATATCAAAGGATGGGGTAAACACAGGGTGTTTCATTTCACCTCACTCCCCAATCATAAAATCCCATTGAAGTTAACATCATGAAATGTCATAACCTTAGGCCAACTTCAAGAAATAGGTTTTATTCATAATAGATAGCGTGCTCATAAAAAACCATCCCTGACCAACTCTCAAAGATGTCGGTCTAGAAGAGAGAGAGTCATTGAAAAAAAAATACTATGATAATCATCCTAAAATATTGAGAAAGCCCCCCCACCTAAGAGATTAAAATCATCAAACATCACAAAAATCTTCAAAAGCATGTGTCTTAGGTGAAAATCATATAATTCAACCATCCCATGTTCAAACAAAGCACTATAAAATCAAGAAAGAAACCGCGGGAACAACAACCACAAAAATCTTAGAGTAACCCTAGCCCGTAGGGTTGGGAGTTTTTTTACACAACCTATAAGGCCAACAAACCAAACTCAAAAGGTTGTAAAAATAGAATAGTAGTAGACCCAACCCATAGTGCTGGGGGATTTTTTACCCCAACCTCCTCCTCTTCAATGGAAGTCAGTCTTCTCCTGATTAGGTAGAATATCACACAACAAATCCTCCCAGTTCATCCCATCCCATTTCCCGGTGTCCTCACTTAGAACCCAAAAAACATGTAACATCCCAAGATTTCATAGTAAGTTATATATTTAAAGTAATTAAATAGCTTATACTGCACGCAACACCAACTTGGCTTGCATTATACGCAAGATTGAGTTCTGCGAAACAACACATTAATATTATAATTATTTAGATGATATATTTATTTATGAATTAAATATTGTTATATGAATAGTAACAAATAAATTCTAAATGTTATTTATAATGTTTTCACAAAAATAAAACATATTTATAATGAAATGTATAAGTTTTTTTAAAATAGTTAAATATTTAGAAAAATAATTTTCTTAAAAGAACTACTTTTTATGCCCTTTTGTGAACAATAATAAAATTAATTTTAGACACTACTAAAAATTGAATTTGGTAAAATAGACTTCATTTTTTAATTCAGAATATAAAAATTAACTTAGGGTAAATTTTTGGTATTTTTCTAAAAACATCCAATTTTTGATGATTAATGAAAAATACTACATAGTACATAAAAACTGACTTTTTCATTTAAATAATTAATTTTAATTAAAATTTATCTTAACGTCAAAATAGATACATAATACATATATTATCCCAATGTAAGTCATTTGAGTCATTTTATAATAGAATTAGATATAAAAATTCATTGAACTTTTTTTAACATCTTTTTACCCACCTTCTAGGCACATTTACCCACCTTCTAGGTACATTTTCAAATTTGCATGAAACGTAATTTTACCACTTATGTGAATTGAATTTAAAAAATCCAACAAACACAATTTTCATTCGTAAGTAAAATGTGATTCAATAGGATGAAAATAATTTTCAGCAAATAATAACTTTTGAATTTTATTTACCACGATTAAAAGTAAATAAGGTAATTAAAGGTAAAAATAATACTAAAATTACCCCAACACTATTTTGACCAAAATAAACCTTAGGACAAAAATAATATCCTTTTTTATCCATTTGGGTTAGATTAAGTCATTTATTATATTTTATTTAAAGAATTGTTAAAAGTGTTAAATTCAAAGTTTATTAACTAAAACATTTTTAATATAGAGTTATACATAAGATAAATTTGACTATAAATATTCATTAGAAATATAATAATATTTCTTACATCATAGTATTTTATTTATAATTTTTAGACATTAAATAATTAAATTTATATATAACACAATGATGATGCAGTAATTACCATATTAATTAAAGATTAAAATAATTGATATTATAAATATTAAAAGAAATGTAAATTGAAACTTTTTATACCATACAAAAATTTTATAGGTGAATATGACATGTTAGGGTTGATTAAATGTATTTTTTCCTAAGTAATAAAATTGTTATGACTTTAACACAAATCAATTACTAAATAGTGTCAAAATTGACATAAATGAGTTTTTAAAACAAATACAATTTTATTAAATGATATAATATTAATAAAAATATAATATTCAGACAAAGAACTTAGATAAGGTTATATATGTCATTAATGAACAACTTTAGGTTCTCTTGTCATTTTATAGTAAGTTTATTAACCATATAATATAAAAATACAAGAAGACATGGTAAATGTTAAACTATTTAACTAAGGGTTAAATCTAAAAGATAAGGTTAATATGGTGACCTAAACTTGTCTAAAACCTATTGGTTGAAAGTATTTCGACCCATACCTACCTTATCCTTTAAATAAATCAATTTTTATCTATTAGAAACCGAAAATAATTTTATAATAAAATAATATTTCAAGATTTTCCTAAAGTTCCCCTCACCTCTCTTATAAAAGGTTACTTTTCCTTCTCTTAAATTCACACCTCAAAATCCATTTGGATCATCAAAAACCTTCTCAAATATCCTCCCAACTAATCTCCCTTCAACCTATAGTCCTTACTTTGATAAAAAATCCAACCCAAGGATCCCTTTTGTTCAAATCTAAAGGAAGCGCCCGAAGAAGAGGTATTTATTCCATCACCTATTTCAAAGTTATTTTCTTATTATACTCCCTATTTCTTTGTTGTTTCCATACTAAAATAATAAACTCAGTACCTTTTCCATCATATGAATGATAAAGTCACCATACGTGCGTACATACGTCTTACCGTCTCTACATCGTGGTGTAGTTTGTTATTCAATACTTCATTATTTGGATGAGTATAATAATGATTATAATTGATGTAAATAATATATGTAAAATGTTAATGATTCTATATATATAATATAACATCCAATTAAATATTATTTCACCATTAATTTAATGACATCGTTGCTCGTGCGTACGTATGCCTTACCGTCTCCACAACGCGATGAGATTCATTTCCACGTTCACCATTCAACGATGATTATAAAAATATATATTATTAATAAGCATGTAATATATGACATAATAATGCTACTAGATATATATATATATATATATGTATTTATATATATCTCATTCACTTACTTTCGTTCAATATGATATGTAAATGGAAACAACGTTTATGCGTACGTACTGCCTACCATCTCTATAAACGGTGTTTTCCATTTCATATATCTATCTATTATACATATTTATTTTATGAATATATATGATACACAAATAAGAATTTATATTATGGAATAAATTAAACCATGATATAAGTGATACGATCAATAATAACAGGTTAAAACACGTACGACAAAGAAAACAATTATTACTCGAAATGTTATTTTAACATGGAAATTATTAATAAATGGGTAGTATAAATCCACAAATGAATCATGTATGATACCATAAATATGAATATGGTTCTGGTATAACTTAATAACATACTATGGTCATTATACAAGAGGTTAAACATACATTAGACCAAAGTAAAGTACAAGGTAGGGTTAATTCCTCAATCTCATTATTATCCAAGATTATTTATGTGTAAGAATTTACCGAGACATATTTATCATCCATGTCTATGTTTCATAAAAATGTTTTCAAAAGGAATATTTTAAGATTTTTTAGAAGGTAATATTTAATAAGATCTTCATTTTAAATTTTTCAATGATTTATTTTTCTAAATCTTTTTAAATAATGTCCATGTTTTCAAAATGATTTTAAGAATTTATTTATATGAACATGATTGTTTTAAAATGTCAATTCCTTTAAAAAGTTTTAAAGAGGTATGAGACACTTTGATTAAAAAATATATTTTAAATGACTTCCTTTATAAACATGTGACTTTTAAATTATTTCACAAAAAGGGATATTTCTCTCAGAGTTTTACTGATCATTTTCAACTATGTCAACATCCTTTACTGGATATTATTCTTGATTGAGGTTGATTTATTATAATACAATATTCCATATTGTATTGAATGAAATTTGATATGTTTGAATTTGGATGTATAATTTTTATACCATTCATGGTCTATGGTTAAAGTATTAACATTTCATATGCTAGTTTTAATACGAATGTTTATGTTATGTTTCAACCTTTTCATATGAGGAATGCATTAGATGTAGTAAGTGACGGGCGGGGCCCTCTATACCCCCTCGATTAATCTGTAGGTCTCATGAGACAAACTAGGGTCTTGGAACAAGGCCTTGAAAAAATTTATATTTAGGGTCTTGGCACGAGGCCTTGACTTTGTGGTTAAGACGTCTGACATTATGCATTCCATAATTATGAGATTAGTTATTAATGTTACATGTGATTATTAGACTAGTAGAATATCCATGTAAATAAGTAAATGGAATTATTTGATTTATCTTTTCTATATTTTGTTGAAGTTTATATTTAAAGGGATTGTGTTTCAATTTTATACCTTGCCATAAAAGTTTATGATTATTTATGATAGCTTCCACTATATTGTTTATCCTTACTGGGAATCTGATCTCACCCCTTTCTTATTTTTTATTTCCCTAGGATGTCAAGAAGTGTATTATGATTTATATGCAGGTTTAAGCTAGAAGAATAATGGAATTCTCAAAGGATTATCTATGTTTTATTTTATGTTTGAAATTGTAATGTGAATTTCATGTATGTAATATATTTTCTAAGACTGCTAAACTGATTGGTCATTTGGGACTTGATTCCTTGTAATCATGCCAATGTATTAAAATAATGCATCATCTCTAGGCTTCTGGGGCCGGGGAGTTACAATTGGTATCAGGGGAAGTTTAACAACAACCTTGGAAATAGATTTAGAAAAATAAGATTAGGGACCATAACTCTAAGATAGAATTTGAGGATAAGTATTGTAGAGAATACTAGAGTTTTAAAATAGATATTATATTGGTATTCCTAGAAAATACAACCCTGTATAGATACTATAATTGGAGGTGGTTCTGGTACAAATATACCTAGGAGTGAAAACTCTGACAAGGAGTTTCGGGCTTGACCTGGGATATCCTGGTACACGACAACAGGACTTACTATGCACCTATTTTAACACTCCCGAGGGATATGCTTAGGACAATTCACATTTTTTTTACAAACCATTTTGAAGGATTTATGAGTAAATATGTTAGCAAAGAAACCATTTTTATGATTATGAGACTGGATGTGTAAAAATATTCAATTAATGCTGATAATTTTTCTAGTTTTTTGATTATACATTATGATATGATCTAACCTAGTGTATTTTGTCATTTAGAAATGTCGTCCAGTAGAAGGAATGATAACTCCAGTAATATTCATGATCTAAAGAGTAAGAAGGATCATATCTTTCATGGTCTAAATAGAAAATTTATAAGGGAATTAGTCTCTCACATATTCTCATCATATGGAGAAATAGTATCATGTGTTAATAAGATAAGTAAAAAATTCTTTGAGTCATATGGATTTGAAGGGAATCCATAGAAGAAGAGGATGTTAGAGAGAAATATGGATAAAGAAAAGAAGGGAAAGAAGGATTTTCCTATATGTTATAACTGTTGAAAGAATCACCTTGGGAAGTGATTGGAAGGAATGATAGTTTTTTATAAGTATGGAGAAAAAGGAAACCAAGTCCATGACTGCAAGAGTAAGAAAAAGGTTTCAAATGTACAATGCTTCATCTACAAGGAGTTGGGACACTACACGAATCAATGTCCCAATCATCAGAGTATACCCCAAATGATGATATTGGATAATAATCAAGTTATGATAGTACCACAGATGAAGAGGAATGATTAGCATTCTTATGTTTTATTAAAAAATTATTTCATTTGAGTATTGTATTAATGATGTACAAGTTATAATAATTATAGAGTATATAAGGATTATAATGCAGTACTATTTAACTAAGTATTTTAAATTGTATGGTACCAAGTAAAGTGACACAATTTTAAGTTAAACATTTTGGAAACTATATGGTTGGGGGAAATTTAACCCTTAATATGTTTCTAAAATTGAGATAATGATTTCGGAATAAGATATGATTGATTTGGATAAATTATATTGGATATTCTTGACTACCTTTAAACTAATTAATTGTTTTTTTATTCCATCATTGTTGGAGTATTAAATTTTTTTGGATATAAGGAGTATATCTAGTATTCTATAAGGAATAAGGGAGAATGAATGTAATAAATAAGGTTTTATGGTAATTCAGGGTGTTACCATGTTTTAAGAGAATACATGATTAAGGTATTCACATGTTATTATGTGGCAAAAAGAGATTTCATTATGTTTACCTTCCTTATAAAATTTGGACTGTGAGTTTGGAAAAAAGTATTTTGGATAAGTATAAATGTTGGAATAGATTAACCTGGACATTAGATACTATTTTTTAAGGTTAAAAAATTTCTTAAAATTAATTTTGGATTGTTATAAAAAGGACAACCTAAAGGTTGGGCGACAACCCATCACGTTTGGCAAGGTCGCGAGACTTGAACCCACAACCGAATGGTGATAATGGTGCATCACCTACCACTGGCCTATGTGATATATTGGTTTGTATAATGTAGTTTTTTAAATGATCTAATAGATGAATTATAAATTCATTTTTTTGAAACCTATACTATTAGGATAAATAGAATATTTTTTAGTTTTATTATATTTTAGATTGAAAGATGAGTCTGTGGTAGAAATTAGTTAAATGATGGAACTCTACTTGTAAAATAATCTTTTTTTCTTATTATATGAAGAAATTAATTCTTAAAATTTAAGGAAATTATCTTAAAACAAAAAATGTTTCATAATAATGCTTTATTTTTTGTTGAACTGGTGATATTTTAAGTCATCATAGATTTATGGATTTGATGCGCTCAATTTTCTATTTATTGTCCACTTGTTTGTGATTGATGACCTCAATTACTCCCTATAAATATTTATGTTTTCCCTCCAATTATGTGTATCTAATTACCACCAATGTTCTACTATTCAAAATCCTAATTTGGTGGTGAATTTTCATTTCCCTTTCCCTCTTATTAAGACTAAATTTTATTAAACCTATTTTTTCGATGCGGGTTTTCCAAAAAGGTATTTTCTATTTTTAGCCTTTTATTTTCGAAGAAGAATTTCAAATTGGGGAAAAAATTTATTGAAGGAGGGGAGAATGTGTCACCCCAATATTTCATAGTAAGTTATATATTTAAAGTAATTCAATAGCTTATACTTCAAGCAACACCGACTTGGCTTGCGTTATATTCAAGATTAAGTTTTTGCAAAACAACACATCAGTATTATAATTATTTAAAAGATATATTTATTTATCAATTAAATATTGTAATATGAATATTAAAAATAAATTTTAAATGTTATTTATAACGTTTTGACATAAAGAAAACATATTTATAATGAAATGTATAAGTTTTTTTAAAATAGTTATATATTTAGAAAAACTATTTTCTTAAAAGAACTACTTTTTTTGTCCTTTTGTGAACAATAATGAAATTAATTTTAGACACTCATAAAAATTTAATTTGGTAAAATAGACATCATTTTTGAATTCAAAATATCAAAATTATCTTAGGGTGATTTTTTTTTATTTTTCTGAAAACATCCAATTTTTGATGAATAGTGAAAAATACTACATAGTATATAAAAACCAAATTTTTTCATTTAAATAATTATTTTTAATTAAAATTTATCTTAAAGTAAAAATAGATACATAATACATATATTATCCCAATATAATTTATTTGAGTCATTTTATAATAGAATTAGATATAAAAATTCATTGAACTTTTTTAACATCTTTTTACCCCCTTCTAGGCACATTTACCCACCTTTTAGGTACATTTGCAAATTTTCATAAAATGTAATTTTAACACTTCTGTGAATTGAATTTTAAAAATTCAATATACATTCTTATCATCAGTAAGTAAAATGTGGTTCAATAGGATGAAAATAAATTTTGGTGAATAATAACTTTTGAATTTTATTTACCACGGTTAAAAGTAAATAAGGTAATTAAAGGTAAAAATAATATTAAAATTACCCAAAAACATGTAATAATTCTATTGGATAAGTTTATTTATACCAAAATAATCCTTTGGACAAAACTAAGATCCTTTTTGATCCATCTGGGTAAGATTAGGACATTTATTATATTTCATTTAAAGAAGTGTTAAAAGTGTTAAATTCAATTTTTATTAACTAAATCATTTTTAATATAGAGTTATACATAAGATAAATTCTAATATAAATATTCAATATAAAGATAAAAAATTTCCTACATCATATTATTTTATTTATAATTTTTAGACATTAAATAATTAAATTTATACATGACATAATGATGATGCAGTAATTACCTTATTAACGAAAGATTAAAATAATTTATATTATAAATATTAAAATAAATGTAAATTGAAAATTTTGATGCCATCCATGAATTTTTTAGGTTAATATTACATGTTAGGTTTGATTCAATGTATTTTTTCCTAAGTAATCAAGTTTTTATGACTTTAACAAAAATAAATTACTAAATAGTGTCAAAATTGACATAAATGAGTTTTTAAAACAAATACTATTTTATTAAATGATATAATATTCCTCAAAATATAAGATTCAGAAAAAGTAATTAGAAAAGGTTTTATATGTCATTAATTAACCACTTTAGGTTCTCTTGACATTTTATAGTAAGTTTATTAACCATGTAATATAAAAATACAAGAAGACATGGTAAATGTTAAACTATTTCACTAAGGGTTAATTCTAAAAGATAAGGTTAATATGATGAACTAAACTTGTCTAAAACCTATTTTTTTAAAGTATTTATATCTTTACCCACCTTATCCTAGAAATAAATCTATTTTTAGCTATTATAAACCTAAAATAATTTTATAATACAATAACATTTCAAGCTTTTCCTAAAGTGCCCTTCACCTCTCTTATAAAAGGGTGATTCCCATTATCTTAAATTCACACATACAGAGCCATTTGGATTGTCCAAGACCTACTCAAATATACTCCCAACTACCCTCAATTCAACTTAGAGTCCTTACTTTGATCAGAAAGACAATCTAAGGATCCATTTTGTTCAAATCAAAAGGAAGCGCCCGAAGAAGAGGTCATTATTCCATCACCTCTTTCAAAGTTATTTTCTTCTTCTACTTCCTCTTTATTTGTTGTTTACATACTAAAATAATAAATCTAGTACCTTATACATACTGATATGTTATTATAAATATTTTATAACCATATTCATTATTCTATCCATCCTATGAATGACAAAGTCACCATACGTGCGTACGTACGTCTTACCGTCTCCATGTCGTGGTGTAGTTTGTTATTCAATACTTTATTATTTGGATGAGTATAATAATGAGTATAATTAATTTAAATAATAAATATAACATGTTAATGATTCTGTATATATAATATACTATCCAATTACATAATATTTCACCATTAATAGAATGATATTGTCGCTCTTTCATACACACGACTTACCATCTCCACGTCGTGATGAGATTCATTTCCATGTTCACTATTCAATGATGATTATAAAAATATATATTATTAATAAGTATGTAATATATGAAATAATAATTCTATTGGATATATATATATATATATATATATATATATATATTTACATATATCTCATTCATTTACTTCCGTTTAATACGATATGTAAATGGAAACATCGTTTATGCGTATGACGACCTACCGTCTCCATAAATAGTGTTTTCCATTTCATATATCTATCTATTATACATATTTATATTCTTAATATATATGATACATAAATAATTTTTTATATTCTGTAAGCAATTGAATCATGATATAAGTGTTATGATAAAAAATAACAAGTTAAAACACGTACGATAAAGAAAACGATTGTTACCCGAAATGTTATTTTAAAATAGAAATTATTATTAAATGGGTAGTATAAAGCCATAAATGAATCAAGTATGATATCATAAATATGAATATGGTTATTTTATAATTTAATAACATACTATGGTCATTATACAATAGGTTAGATGTACCCTCGACCAAAGGAAAGTACAAGGTAAGGGTTAATTCCTCAATCTCATTATTATCTGAGATTGTTTATGTGTAAGTATTTACTGGGATATATTTATCATCAAGGTACCTATTTCATAAAAATGTTTTCAAAAGGAATATTTTATGTTTTTTTTGAAGGTACTCTTTAGCAAGATCATCATTTTAAATGTTTTAATGATTTATTTTTCTAAATCATTTTAATTAATGTCCACGTTTTCAAAACAATTTTAAGGATTTATTTATATGAACATGATTGTTTTAAAATGTTAATTAATTTCAAAAGTTTCAAAGTGGTATGGTATGATTTGATTCAAAAATGTATTTTAAATGACTTTCTTTATAAATGTGTTCCTTTTAAACGATTTCATTATAAGGGATATTTATCTCAAAGAGTTTTACTAATCATTTTCAACTATGTAAACATCCTTTACTAGATATTATTCTTGATTGAGGTTGATTTATTATAATACAATCTTCCATATTGTATTGAATGAAATTTGATATGTTTGACTGTGGATTTGAAATTTTTATACCATTCATGGTCTATGGTTAAAGTATTGACATTTCGAATGCTTGTTTTAATACGAATGTTTATGTTATGTTTCACCCTTTTCATATGAGGAATGCATTGGATGTAGAAAGTGATGGGAGTGGCCCGCTATAGCCCCTCGATTCATCTGTAGGTATCGTGAGACAAACTAGTGTCTTAGAATAATACCTTGACACAATTTATATTTAGGGTCTTGGCATGAGGCCTAGACTTTGTGGTTAAGATGTCTGACTTTATGCATTCCATCATTATGAGATTAGTTATTAATGTTACATGTGATTATTCGACTAGTAGGATATCCATGTGAATAATTTAATGGAATTATTTGATTTATATTTGCAATATTATACTGAATTTTATGTTTAAAGGGATTGTGTTTCAATTTTATACCTTTCCATAAAAGTTTATGATTATTTATGATAGATTTTGCTATATTGTTTATCCTTACTGAGCATATGAGATCACCCCTTTCTTATATTTTATTTTCCCTGGATTCCAAGAAGTGTATTATGATTTATATATAGGTTTAAGCTAGAAGAATAATGGAATTCTCAAAGGATTATCTATGTTGTATATTATGTTTGAAATTGTAATGTGAAGTTCATGAATGTAATATATTTTCCAAGAGTACTAAACTAAACGGTCATTTGGGACTTGATTCCTTATAATATTGCCAACGTATTAAAATAATGCACCGACTTTTTACTTTTGGGGTTGGGGCATTATAGTTGGTATCAGAGGAAGTTTAATAACAACCTTGGAAATAGATTTAGAAAAATAAGATTATGGATCATAACCCAAAGATTGAATTTGAGGATAGGTATTGTATAGAATCATATAATTTTTAAATATATTATGTTGGTATTACTAGAAAATACAACCCTGGATAGATACTACAAGTGGAGGTGATTCTAGAAAAAAATGTACTTAGGAGTGAAAATTCTGACAAGGAGTTTTGGGCTTGACCTGGGGTATCCTGGTACATGACAATGGTCCTTACTGCGCACCTGGTTTAACAATCCTAGGGGATATTCTTAGAATAATTCACATTTTTTACAAACCATTATAAATTATTTATGAGTAAATATGTTAAAAAAGAAATCATTTTTATGATTATGATACTGGATGTGTAAAAATATTCAATTAATGTTGAGAATTTTTCTAGTTTTTGGATTATACATTATGATATGATCTAACCTAGTGTATTTTGTCATTTAGAAATGGTGCCTAGTAGAATTAATGAGAACTCCATTAATACTCATAATCTAAAGAGTAAGAAGGATCATATCTTTCATGGTCTAAATAGAACATTTATAGGGGAATTATTCTCCCACGTATTCTCATCATATGAAGAAATAGTATCATGTGTTAATAAGATAAGTAAATAATTCTTTGAGTTATATGGTTTTGAAGGGTAGCCATAGAAGAAGAGGATTTTAGAGAGAAAGATGGATAAAGGGAAGAAGGGAAAGAAGGATTTTCCCATATGTTATAACTGTGGAAAGAATCACCCTGGGATGTTCTTGAAAGGAATGAGAGTTTGTTATAAGTATGGAGAAAAAGGACACCAAGTTCATGACTTCAAGTGTAAGAAAAAGGTTTCAAATGCACAATGCTTCATCTACAAGGAGTTGAGACACCACGTGAATCAATTTCCCAATCATCAGAGTATAACCCAAATGATGTTATTGGATAATAATCAAGTTATGATAGTACCACAGATGAAGATGAATGATTAGTGTTCTTATGTTTTATTAAAGAATTGTGTCATTTTAGTATTGTATTAATGATTTACAAGTTATAATAATTATAGAGTATATAAGTATTATACTGTAGTACTATTTTATTAAGTATTTGAGATTTTATGGTACCATGTAAAGTGACATAGTTTCAAGTTAAATATTTTGGAAAATATATGGATGGGGGAAATATAACCCTCAATATTTTTCTGAAACTGAGATAATGATTTCAAAATAACATATGATTGATTTTGCTAAAATATATTGGATATTCTTGACTAACTTGAAAATAATTAATTATTTTTTTATTCCATCATTGTTGAAGTATTCAAAATTTTTGGATATAAGGAGTATATCTAGTATTCTATAAGGAATAAGGGAGAATAAATGTAATCAATAAGGTTTTATGGTAATTCAGGGTTTTATAATGTTTTAATAGAATACATGATTAAGTTATTAACATGTTATTATGTAGTAAAAATATATCTTCATTATGTTTACCTTCCTTATAAATTTTGGACTGTAATTTTGGACAGAAGTATTTTGGATAAGTATAATGGTCAAAATGAATTAAGATGAACATTGGATACTATTGTTTAAGGTTAAAAAATTTATTAAGATTATTTTTGGATTGTTATAAAAAGGACAACCCAGAGGTCGGGCGACAGCCCGTCACGTCCGGCAAGGCCTTGATACTTGAACCCACAACCGAAGGACGACAAGGGTGCATTACCTACCACTAGCCTATGTGATGTCCTGGTTTGTATAATGTAGTTTTTTTAAAATGATCTGATAGATGAATTATAAATTCATTTTTTAACCCAATATGATTAGGATAAATAGAATTTTTTGAGTTCAATTATCTTTTTGAGTGAAAGATGAGTTTGTGGTAGCGATTAGTTAAAGGATGAAACTCTACTTGTCAAGTATTATTTTTTTTTCTTATTCTATGAAGAAATTAATTCTTAAACTTTATGGAAAGGATATTAAAACAAAAAATGTGTTATTCTAATACCTTATGTTTTGTTGAACCGATTATATTTTAAGTCATCATATATTTATGGCTTTGATGCCCTCAATATTTTATTTATTGTCCACTTGTTTGTGATTGATGACCTCAATCACTCCCTATAAATATTTATGTTTTTCCTACAATTATGTGTCTCTAATTTCCACCAATGTTCTCTTATTCAAAATCTTAATTTGGTGGTGACCTTTTCATTTCCCTTTCCCTCTTATTAAGACTAAATTTTATTAACCCTATTTCTGACGCAGGTTTTCCACAAAGGTATTTTCTATTTTTATCCTTTTATTTTCAAAGAAAAATTTCAAATTGAAGGGACACAATTTATTGAAGGAGGGGAGAATGTAACACCCCAAGATTTCACAGTAAGTTATATCTTTAAAAAAATTCAATAGCTTATACTGCACGCAACACCAACTTGGCTTGCGTTATATGCAAGATTGAGTTTCTATGAAACAACACATTAGTATTATAATTATTTAAACGATATATTTATTTATCAATTAAATATTGTAATATGAATAGTAAAAAATAAATTTTAATTTTTTTTTATAAATTTTTCACATAAATAAAACATATTTATAATGAAATGTATAAGTTTTGTTAAAAAATTATATATTTAGAAAAACTATTTTCTTAAAAGAACTACTTTTTATGTCCTTTTGTGAAAAATAATAAAATTAATTTTAAACACTCATAAAAATTGAATTTGGTAAAATAGACTTCATTTTTGAATTCAGAATATCAAAATTATCTTAGGTTGAATTTTTGGTATTTTTCTAAAAACATCCAATTATTGATGAATAGTGAATAATACTACATAGTACATAAAAACCGAATTTTTCATTTAAATAATTATTTTTAATTAAAATTTATCTTAAAGTAAAAATAGACACATAATAAATATATTATCCCAATTTAAGTCATTTGAGTCATTTTATAATAGAATTAGATATAAAAATTCATTGATCTTTTTTTAACATCTTTTTACCCACCTTCTTGGCACATTTACCCACATTCTAGGTACATTTGTAAATTTTCATAAAACGTAATTTTACTGCTTCTGTGAATTGAATTTCAAAAATACAATAGAAACGGTTTTCATCAGTAAGTAAAATGTGGTTCAATAAGATGAAAATAATTTTTTGGTGAATAGTAACTTTTGAATTTTATTTACCATGGTTAAAAGTAAATAAGGTAATTAAAGGTAAAAATAATATTAAAATTACCCAAACACATGTCCTAATTATATTTTATAAGTTTATTTCGACCAAAATCAACTTTATGACAAAACTAAGATCCTTTTTGATCCATTTGTATTAGATTAGGACATTTGTAATATTTTATTTAAAGAAGTGTTAAAAGTGTGAAATTCAAATTTTATTAACTAAACCATTTTTAATATATATTTATACGTAAGATAAATTTGACTATAAATATTAGTTATAAATATAAAAATATTTAATACATTATAGTATTTTAGTTATAATTTTTAGACATTAAATAATTAAATTTATATATGACATATTGACGATGCAGTAATTACCTTATTAATGAAAGATTAAAATAATTGATATTATAAATATTAAAATAAATGTAAATCAAAACTTTTTATGCCATCCACTAATTTTCTAGGTGAATATGACATGTTAGGGTTGATTCAATGTATTTTTTCCTAAGTAACCAAGTTGTTATGACTTAAAAAAAACAATTACTAAATAGTGTCAAAATTGACATAAATGAGTTTAAAAAAAATACTATTTTATTAAATGATATAGTATTCATAAAAATATAAGATTCAGCCAAAGGACTTAGATAAGGTTAGATATGTAATTAATTAACCACTTTAGGTTCTCTTGGCATTTTACAGTAAGTTTATTAACCGTGTAATATAAAAATACAAGAAGACATGGTAAATGTTAATCTATTTTACTAAGGGTTAAATCTAAAAGATAAGGTTAATATGGTGACCTAAAATTGTCTAAAACCTATAGGTTGAATGTATTTAGACCCATCACCACTTTATCCTCTAAATAAATTCATCTGGAGATATTAGAAACTGAAAATAAATTTATAATAAAATAATATTTTAGGATTTTCCTAAAGTGCCCCTCACCTCTCTTATAAAAGGGTACTTCCCCTTTCTCTTAAATTAACACCTACAAAGCCATTTGGATCAGCCAAATCCTACTCAAATCTCCTCCCAAATACCCTAACTTAAACCTAGAGGCCTTAATTTGATCATAAATCTAACTTTGTTCAAATTAAAAGGAAGCGCCTGAAGAAGAGGTAATTATTCCATCACCTCTTTCAAAGTTCTTTTGTTTTTCTACTTCCTCTTTATTTGTTGTTTCAATAATAAAATAATAACTCCAGTACCTTCTACATACTGATATGTTATTATAAATATGGTACAACCATATTTATTATTCTATCCATCCTATTAATGATAATGTCACTATACATGCGTACGTATGACTTACCGTCTCTACGTCATGGTGTAGTTTGTTATTCAATACTTCATTATTTGGATGTGTATAATAATGAGTATAATTGATGTAAATAATAAATATAACATGTTAATTATTCTTTATATATAATATACCATCCAATTATATACGATTTCACTTTCAATATAATGATATCGTCGCTCGTGCGTACGTACGACTTACCATTTCTACGACGCGATGAGATTCATTTCCACGTTCACCATTAAATGATGATTATAAAAATATATATTATTATTAAGTATGTAATATATTACATAATAATTCTACTTTATATATATATATATTTACATATATCTCATTCACTTACTTCTGTTCAATATGATATGTAAATGGAAATAGCGTTTATGTGTACGTACGACCCACCGTCTCCATAAACGATGTTTTTCTTTTTCATATATCTATCTATTATAAATATTTATATTCTGAAAAGGCATGACACATAAATAATTTTTTATATTCTGGAAGCAATTATATCATGATATAAGTGATACAATCATGAATAACAAGTTAAAACACGTACGATAAAGAAAGCGATTATTGCTTGAAATGTTATTTTAACATGAAAATTATTATTAAATGGGTAGTATAAATCCATAAATGAATCAAGTATGATATCATAAATATTAATATGTTTACGGTATAATTTAATAACATACTATGGTCATTATACAGGAGGTTAAACGTACCCTCGACCAAAGGAAAGTACAAGGTAAGAGTTAATTCCTCAATCTCATTATTATCTGAGATTCACTACTACAAATCTGGGCTATAGCCACAGACCTATAGCCACAGATTTATAGATCCGTGGCTATAGATTTTATATTACCACAGATAAAAATCTTATCCGTGGCTATATCAGTCACCCCATTTTTTTCCCAATCTCCATCAGGCTCCTCCTGCCCTCGCGACCCTTCTCCTCCCCGATGCCTCCTCGTCGCGCCCTCATCCTACCCGAGGCATCTTAGTTGTGCCCTCCTCTCCGGTCCTCCTCCCCGACGGCTCCTCCTCGCCACGCCCTCCTCGCCGCACCCTCCTCGCCGCACCCTCCTCGCCGCACCCTCCTCGCCGCGCCCTCCTCGTTGCGCCCTCCTCCTCACCGCTCCCTCCTCTCGGACGCTTGGGTGGTATGCTCTCGATTGTAATTGTTTCCATCATCCTCACAATACTTCCTTGACGACATGCTGAAAATTTTCAGCGGCCAGAAGCCACGATTCAAACACGGCAGCAATCCCCAAGGATTCTGTTCTCTCTGATTCCACTCCCTTTATACAATGCATCTTTTTTAAAATCTGTGATCTTTCTGTTTAAAATTAACCACTGATGTAGGCCATTGTGTACTTGGTGAAGGGTTTTGACCATTGAAATTAATTACTTTTTCAAAAATCTACTTGACATATTTTCTTTTCCCATGTTTTGTTGGCAATCATTATGCACACTATTGAAATGAGTTTATGAATCAATCTGATCTTTAGATTGATCTTTAGATTCCACTCGAGGCGTCATTACCTATCTCTTGTTGTTCTATATACAACTACTATAAAATATTTCTGAATAATGTAGTCTTTATCATTTCCCCAAACTCTAGTTATGGATTAGTCATCATCTTTGTACAAATTGGGAAAATTTTGACTTTTTGGAACTCAAGTTATTAGTGCTAGGTTTGATGAAGTGGATTTGTGTTGAAATATGTTTGCAATTAATTAGGGATGAGCCTTTGTTTTTAAATGTATTTCTTACAGCACTAATGTATTAAAAGTCGGATTTATTAATAATTTCATGCCTAATAAAATTTATTTCATATTAGATCCGGGATTTTTTTTCTTGATTGGAATACTATTAAATATTTAGCAATGGGAGGTGCCATCAGCTCAGCAGCACATGGAGCTGGATTTGTACTTGGAACTGCTGTCATGGATCCATTCAAAAGTGTTTTCCATGGATCCTGCAAGTAAAAAGATGAATCATTTTGTCAATTATGCTCCCTTTTTATGCCTTTTTTTCTTAACCAGTTTTAACTTATTTTTCATTTATCCTTTGCATTCTATTTATGTTATGCATATGGTTCTCTCTGTTGTATGCTTTAATTTTTACGAACTGTCCAGAAAAATTTCTAAATTAACATTGTTTGATTTTCCTACAAAAGAAGCTGGTTGCATTGAAGAGCATCATTTCTAAATTAACATTGTTTGATTTGCCTACAAAAGAAGCTGGTTGCATTAAAGGGAACCTTTTCTATGACTGGAAATAGATAGACAACCCACCAACAAGGGACTAAATGTGTACTCTAGGGCCATCCTGTTTATTTATTTATATTTTAAAAACCCATAACCCAACCTATATAAACTTTTGTTGGTTAAAAAACCAAAATCCAGCCCATCTAAAATTTTGTTGGTTGAGGCTCAACTAGGACCATTGGTCGAAACATGTTTCCTGTTTATTGGAATGTTGTTTTATTTTTTTCATCATTATCTGTTTCAGTTATGGATTTTGTTAACCAAAATTAAACCAAAAAGGATCATAGGTATTGAATGTAGACTACCTCCACAATACAACCCACAATATAAATGATTTATAAGCTTAAATTCAGTCCAAATTAAGATTTAATAACACATAAAAAGCACTAAAAACATATTATTTTTAATCCTGAGACATCAAACAGATTCAAGAAATCTAGTTAATATCTTATTTTTATCTCCCTACAAAATCTGGGAGGATCCTTTAATCTTTAGTGACTCGAAGTCTTTCTCTGGTAATTATTTCTTCCTCCATGGTGTGATGTGTACATGGATAGAAACACTATAATTTTTCTATATCCTAATTCACAGCATGTTAGATAGACAACAACATGACCTATAATCCCTTTAATACCCATCACGGTGCATCACTAACTTCAGAGTGCATTCACCTTCTAAATGATAGTACTACTAAATCTTCATCAACCTTGATTCATTGAATCACATGTGACTTCATAGTGTGGGTTCATGATCCCTCAAAATCATCATTCTTTATATCAAGTCTTCATGGTGTAACACCCTCATCTCATGATATTGCTTCCTGTGGAGAGTGACACTAAATTCTAGCAATAATCCCTTCATGACATGGTAATTATCCTCACAACTTGATGGAATCCTTCAAAATATTCCATAGTGTATAAACTGCTTAAAAAATTTAGTATCCCTTAGGAAAATTCAGTTAACCTTACGGAGTAGGGAATTTTTCTTTTTTTGAATCATGTATTCCCAATTCATGGAATAACAGTCTACCTAGATATAACTTGTGGTATCCTATCAAAAAAGTGGTTTCCCCTTGGCCTTCCACTATAGATAGGCTCATGTACCTTGGTAAGGTTGTGGAGTGACCATTGTCATCACAATGAAACTTCTCTGTGGTATACAAAGCTGGGAAAACATTTCCAAAACCCATTCATTCCTTTCTAATGACATTGTTTCTTCTTTTGAGACCTCTCTAACATACTATTCAAAAAACACAACCCAGAAATGGATAAAGGTGATCATTACTAAAAATATGCCCCTTTTTGGATTGTTCACAACCCATTACATCTCCACAAATAAAATCAATCACAACATTAGGGGAAAACTTCTGGACTAACTAGATCTAAACTTCTTACATTTTAGAGTTTATTATTGATTCACTAATAACTAACTCTAAGATAACTTCATTAATGATCGGTGTGAGAATCAAGATGTAAGTGAAATTATCCTCATGAAAGTAATTTAATGTCCATGTTTTGGTGGGGGGGGGGACTGGCATTGGGGGAGAGGGAATTGGTAGGGGGAGGGGGGGAACTAGCAGGGGGAGGGGACTGGTAGGGGGGCTGGCAGGGGGGAGGGGACTAGAAGGGGGTCCCGGGGGGTGCAAGGGGTGGGGTGTCCAGGTCCTAGGGGGTCTGTCCAGGGGGTCTGGGGGGTCTATCCAGGGGTGTCCAGTAGGGGGGTGTCTTGATAGGGGGTGTCCAGTAGGGGGGGGGGGGTGTCCAGATAGGGGGGTGTCCAGTAGGGGGGAGGGGTGTCCAGCAGGGGGGAGGGGTGTCCAGTAGGGGGGAGGGGTGTCCAGTAGGTGGGAGGGGTGTCCAGGCAGGGGGGTGTCTAGGTAGGGGGTGTCCAGGCATGGGGGAGGGGTGTCCAGCAGGGGGGAGGGGTGTCCAGGCAGGGGGTGTCCAGCAGGGGGAAGGGGTGTCCAGAAGGGGGAGGGTGTCCAATAGGGGGAGGGGTGTCCAGCAGGGGGCAGGGGTGTCCAGGCAAGGGGGTATCTAGCAGGGGGAGGGATGTCTAGGCAGGGGGGTGTCCAGGCAGGGGGGAGAGTAGAAGTGGTGGTGGTGGTGGGGGGGGCTTGGAACTATGTTTTTTTTGTGAGAGAATGGTTTTGGAGAACTTTTCTCCAAATTTTCACGGTGCTTCTGATTATTTTATTTTATATTTTAATGAAATATATTAGAATTTTTAGTATGTTTCTTATTCTTTTAATCATGAGTAGATAAACCCCCCTCCCCTTATGTTTGTGCTGGAAAAAATATTGGTTCGTTAGAACCCGTTTCTCTATTCCTGGGTTTGGTCATCTTCTCTCAACTAATTATCGCAATTACCATGTCTTATTTCATTGGAAACCCCATATCTGACCATGAATGGAGTTTCCATAGATCGTAGGGAGAATTACAACAAGGATATCCTTGAACATTGGATATACATGTCATTTCTAGAGGGCAATTCCAAAATTAATAGTTAGTAGAAGTCAATTTCCAGACCAAAGGATTAATTCCAGCCTCCTCCCGATCCCTTCGCTCCTGGTTTGAAGATGTTGCACCGCGGATGTCGCTGGATCAGGCCAACACGCTGCGGTCACGCCGCGGTCACTTCGCGGTCACGCCGCGGTCACGCCGCGGTCACTCCTCGGTCACGCCGCGGTCACGCCGCGGTCACGCCGCAGTCACGCCGTGATTTGGCCCTGCTCCAGCCACATCCAGCCCACACCAGCCCCCTTCCACCTTCATTTTAGCCCGCTGCTACCGGCATTCCAGCCCGCAACAGCCCCCCTACCACCTTTGAATCAGCCCGCACCATCCCCCCAACACCTGAAACCAGCCCCCTTCCACCCGCATTCCAGCCTCCTCCCGCTCCCTTCGCTCCTGACCGGAAGATGCTGCCCCGCGGATGTCGCTGGATCGGGCCAACACACTGCGGTCACCCCACGGTCACGCCGCGGTCACGCCGCGGTCACGCCGCAGTCACGCCGTAGTCATGCCGTGATTTGGCCCTGCTCCAGCCACATCCAGCCCACACCAGACCCCTTCCACCTTCATTTCAGCCCGCTGCCGTCGGTATTCCAGCCCGCAACAGCCCCCCTTCCACCTTCGAATCTGCCCAAACCATCCCCCCAACACCTGGAACCAGCCCCCTTCCACCAGCATTCCAGCCTCCTCCCGCTTCCTTTGCTCCTAGCCAGAAGATGCTGCCCCACGGATGTCACTGGATTGGGTCAACACGCTGTGGTCACGTCGCGGTCACGCCGCGGTCACACTGTGGTCACGCCGTGGTAATGCCGTGATTTGGCCCTGCTCTAGCCACATCCATCCCACACCAGCCCCTTCCACCTTCATTTCATCCCACTGCCACCGGCATTCCAGCCCGCAACAGCCCCCCCTTCCACCTTCGAATCAGCCCGCACCATCCCCCCAAAACCCGCAACCAGCCCCCTTCGACCAGCATTCCAGCCTCCTTCTGATCCATTCGCTTCTGGCCGAAAGATGCTGCCCCGCGGATGTCACTGGATCAGGCCAACACGCTTCGGTAACGCCGCGGTCACGCCGTGGTCACGCTGTGATTTGGCCCTTCTCCAGCCACATCCATCCCACACCAGCCCCCTTCCACCTTCATTTCAGCCCGCTGCCACCAGTATTCCATCCCGCAACAGCCCCCCTGCCACCTTCGAATCAGCCCACACCATCCCCCAACACCTGCAACCATCACCCTTCCACCAGCATTGGAATCTCCCATTATAACCGATGGATCTAATATAACTCTTGAAATCTCATTCATGTGTTTCCAATGAGTTCTTCGACTGATGTAACAGTAGAAAGCATAAACCATTTAACAAAAAGAGATCTGACCCTCGTTAAGGAAGGTGCAAGTGATAAGCTTGAAAGTCGGGTTTCATGTCCTCAAAGCACACAAAATTTATAAAAGTTCATGAACCGTCCCTACTGTTTTGTTTACATACACATTGCCCAAAAACTAATTCCCATCTCACCATAAGCCTGACAAGGATAAACTCTCTCTTTTATCCAGTTCCGATACCTCCATCACTAGCTGGTCCATTATGGACACTTAATGAGTAGGTTTTCACTGAAGGTAACCTTACACCCTATGCTACAACTCTATTCTGCTATGAAAATAATGAGGAAATTTCATTTGGCCAACAGGGGGGGCTGTCCAGCAGGGGGGGCTGTCCAGCAGGGGGGCTTTCCAGCAGGGGGAGGGGGTCTAGGGGTGGTGTCCAGGGGGTGTCCCGGGGTTTAGGGGGTCCAGGTGGTGTCCAGGTGTGGTGTCTAAGGGTGTCCAGTGGGGGTCCAGGTGGTGGTGTCCAGGGGTGTCCAGTGGGTGGTGTCCAGGGGTGTCCAGTGGGGGGCAGGTGTGATTGCATTTCCGATAAAAAGTTCTAGAATTTGAAATCGATGAATTATTCACATGTAAAATCTTTTTGAGTTTTCAATGGAAATATCTACCTTAGATACTGGTAATGTTTGTGTTTTCCTACAGGGTCTCAAGTAGTAAGTTATTGTTGATTTAGTGGAACAGTTCCATGCATACAAGCGAAGAGTGGTACACTTTGTTCATTTGATATATCAAATTTGGTTTTCCTGCACTTAGAATGTTATGTGTTATCTTGTGCTATTTTTAATCATGGATGCTACTAGCATCTATTCAAACTTACTAGTTTGGTTCTTTATATAGGAATCCATATCCCCTAGGAATGTATATCTTGAATATGATATTTTATTCTCATGATTTTATTCTATGTAATT
>OY728123.1:1019723544-1019759268 GCA_963277665.1 Viscum album | reverse complement strand
CAGTTCCCCGCTATGATGAGAACCTTTAAATGCTATAAAAATATTCTTAAATATAGTTCTACGACTTGGATGACATACTATGATGGTACACATAGCATGAAAACCATCAAGTATGACTACACGTAAGCCGATGAGACTTCCTCTCATAAAGTTCATACTTGGTAATCTCCAAGATAGGGGATTATGAGAGTAAACTCACCTGTAGGAATTCTGCATGTTCTAGTGTCATTAGATATTTCTATCTGTGAGCGTGTGTAATGATCCTTAGACTTTAATATTATCATTAATATGTGTCACACCTCACGCACTTTGATTTACTAATGAAAGTCGTCACACAGACAGTTGACGAGAAGTAGGGTATGTTGGGTGTGCTGTGAGTGGCATGTTATTAATGGATAAGTCAATGAAGGATTTGTCCCTTCCATTTATGAAAGTTGATATCTCAGCCCTTTGATTGAAATAGAACCGTCACACAAAATTCCATGGTCATTGTGTAACAACGAGTTTATTTCAGGTAGTCAAAGAACGACATATCAAGCATAAAAGTTGATGATACTATCACGAAACCTGCTTTATGAGATATTGCGACAAAGGGATTATATTACACAGTGATTGTTCATATGTGGATGTTGTTGTTTTGAATTTAACTTATTTCTCTTTGGTGCCTTGACCCATTGCTAGACAGTACTCTTGGACTTTAGGCAAGCCCACCTAATGTCAATGAGAAAGAATCCTAAAGGGTCACACACTAAGTGTTTCTGGTGGTCTCGGTTAAATTCTATTTTAATTTAAATAATAAATATTATTCTCAAGACAAAGGAATGATTTTATTAAAGTTAAAATTATTGTATAAATTAAATAAATATTTATTCACTGGATTGTGGTTAAAATATATTTATTTATTTTATTGAACATTCAATAAAAATTTATTTAATAGTTTATAAATAAAATATTTATTTAAGAGAATAAATTATTTATTTATTTATTCGGGTGTTTGATAAATGGAAGTGGAGTTTGAGCGGACCATGTCTGGTCCGATAGTAAAATAATTATTTGCAATATGATAAATAATTATTTAACTAGTTGGAATAAATTAAAATAACGCTGATATTATTTTGTGACGCAAAATTTTATTTATAATTCCATTTTACGAAATTTTGCACAACATAAATAATGACGAGGTATTATTATTAATAAGATTAGTTTTCTCTAAGGATATGAATGTATTTTAATTATTGTTACACAATTAAATACTGTAACTGAATCCCCATGTCAATAAATAGACACATACGTCTATTGTGAAATGTACCAAACCACACAACTGGTGAATTGAGAATTGTTGAGCTAAAAAATTTATCTCTTGAATCCTCTTTCTGCCCCTCTCAAGAATGAGAGACGTTCTTCTAGGCCTAATAACAACTGATCAAGAACGACCGACGCAAGACACTCACTTCACCACGCTAGCACCCGGACAATAATTAGTGTCGATCAGAGGACATCAAAGAATGTGTGGATCACCGCTATATGGATTCTTGTATGGATCCTTTCAAGTGCAACAAGATAATCTGGAAGGGTCATTCCATACAATCAACATTATCAATGAAGAAAATACCGAAGATCCATGTATTATTTTCTTTATGAAATTAATTAAATTAATTATAAACATGACGTGCAAGATCCTCTCTAAAGGTTTTGAGCCTCTTCATTATTTATCTAAATCTTTCATTCTATTTCATGGAGACTAGTGTTCATCATCACATTGATACCAAAATAATCATTGATCATGGTAAAAATCAAAGTAGGGTGTCAGCCCAACCATGCTCCACTGCGCCCGAAACCTACAAGTGGTATCAGAGCGAGGTTACATCATAGTTTATAATTATTTAAATATTTCATTGATGATTTATGCATTTAATAATTTATTTATTTCAATTCAACTTAATTGTTATGCAAATCTGAATCTCAAGATCTGTTCCTCCTCTTTCGTTTCTCATTCACCTTACAAAAATGATCCTTTCTTTTAATTTTTATTAAAATAAAACAAAGGATCTCATCCAGAGGTGCAAAAGGTTCTTGACTATACAACACCAGAACACACGGTGTATATTCGACAGTACACACCGTATAGACATGGTTCAATGCATCGGGTCTGGTCCACCAAACCAAGCCTTGTCATTGGAGTTTGTCTAAGTCTAAATGACTCCGTGGGTTGACTAAGAACAGGTGGCACGTTGTTTCCGGATTACATGCCTTGTGGACCACTAGAAATGATGTATAGTCCCTTCAAGTTAGGGTTGGACCGTGTACCCCATACACGGATTTCCCGGCTGGAGACCGTGTAGTGAGGAACTACACGGTGTGTGGCCCACTGGACACATTGTGTACTCTAAAGATTTCTGAAGTACACTCACACACCGTTTCCCCAAGCATGTACTTCAGATGGATGGTGAACAATAGTACAAGCTGTGTACTCATCCAAATTATGTAGATTTATTTAAATTTATTATTATATTACACAAACCCTTGATATGTGTACCATTGTGTAGGCATAAAGCTAATGAACAACACGTGATAGGTATTATATATATGTGTGTTTAATTTAACATCTACGTAATGTTCATTTCTACTCATTATGTAGTTATGAATAGGAATTCACTGGGTTTTCCTTCAAGGTACAAGTTACGTACAAAGATAATTTTAAATGAATTTATTTGTTTAAAATTATGATGGATGAGAATCTCAAGGAAATTCAGAAAAAGGGTTTAAGATAAAAGAATTGATTAATTAAAGATGATAATTAATTGATTCAAGCATGATTTATCTTAAACAAGAATGATTAAAGAATTTAATAATAGTCTTATTTATGCATAAATATAATTGCATGTATGGATGATCATGATCTAGACCAAGACCTTTGTATGTGGATTATTTATTTTAATTAATTTATTTAAATTAAATTTGTTGACCTACGAGCCATCTCCCTATTAATATATAGGGCCTACATGCCCAAGGTTTCTTTTATGTAAAACCCCCTTTTACCCCTCACCTGTGTGTGAGTTAAAAAAAGGAATATGTAATGGATGGAACACCAAATCTAGTGTAGGCGATTGAATTTGAAGCCCGAGACGAAATCAATCCTAGGAGATACATAGGTGGATGGGTGGAAAGCTGTAAACACGAACCCAAAAGGTTCAAGGTGTTTCTCCCCTAGGTCAGGGTTAGTTTATCAACCGCTAGATAAACTAACCATTAGAAAATATCATGATCATGCCCTTTTCTTTATTTTATTTCTGTCAGATGAATGGTTTATCATTATGGATGTGTTATCACGATCACATAATTAATGAATTAAACAAGCATGAAATATGAAACTAAAATAAACCAGGCTTATGCATAAATATTATCAAGATATGGTTAGTCACTTAAGTAATTTCCACTTAATATTAACAAGCATGTGATAATGATAATAATCAATTCACGCATAAGATATAAAAATCTATCAAATAAAATATTAAGTCAGACCAAGCTTTCTGTTACTTGATTAAGGGGAAAACTCAATAAAACTATGTGTTTAACCACCCCTTATTGGGAAACTTACTTTAATACAGGAATCCATAATGAAAGGTTTCAGGTTGACTTAACCATATTACATCAAGAGGAGTATCCCTTGCTATACTTGGTGTAATATTGGAGTAAAGAGTTGAAGAAATCCAAATTTAGGATTTCAGGATTGGGGAGTCCACTCAACAGATCAAGGAGCTGCAAGCCCGCAATTGCCAAAGACCTGCCTACCTAAATACCTTCAAATAGCTTGAACAACCCTTGTTGGGGTTATGAGAAGGGTAACATGTATCATTTCCACTAGAATGTCATTACAACTAGACTTTCCTAGTTTAATGGTGAGGGGTCATTGGTATTTGATAAAATAGTGGGAGACTTAATTTATTATTTATTATAAAAATGTAAACAAGAAAGTACTAATGATTATGATATTTTTAAATATAAAATAAAAATAAAAATCTCATTAACCACACTATCCCTGCGATCAATTCTGGATAAAGACAACATACTCACCAATAGTAACTTCCAGGAATGGTTTAGACACCTTCGGGTTATCCTACTCCATGAACGGAAGTCTTAAGTGTTGGAGTCAGCATTACCTGATCCGCCTTACAAAGAGGCAAGTGATGAGGATTTATTGGTCTATAAGAAACATATTAATGATGCTTTAGACATTCAATGTTTGATGCTATCTTCAATTTCTAGTGAGCTCATGAAGTCTCACGAAAACATGGATTCTTAGAGCATGCTCTAGGCACCTCTGTGGTCTTTACCAGGAGAGATCAAGACAGAAAATGTTTTGAGATCTCCAAGGCACTCTTTTAGAGTAATTTCATGCTCGTGCATCATTGGGAACGACGCGAAAAACTAAAATTTATACCTAATTACTACTTAGGATAGTGGCAAGACAGGGTTGAACCACAGGGAGGCTTGTTGTTGTGTTTGATGTTCTAAAAAAAAGACTAAACAAAAACACACATGAAAAAATCGATCAAAGGCAATTGGTGGTGGTGAAGTGAGTGAAAGAGATTTAGTGTGTGAAGAAGAAGTGAGAGCTAGTGGGTGCAAGGGAGTAGACAGAGCAAAGTAGCAAGAGGAATTGTGATGCAAACAACCAAAAGATGAGTAAGGGGGAAGTCCACTGGCCGATTTGATGTTGCTTAACCTTATTCATGCACTGCAATTGAAGATCATGGATCTGACTAAGAGTAACCGGCCAGAGTTGTCGTCTGGTCAGCTTGTGATGAAATCTCTCTTACATTCCCTCGACTGGAAAAGTCATTCCATCCAATGGTGAAATCAAGTCAGTAGTCACCGAGCTCAACTTGTCAGTTGAGTTCGATGTGTCTCTCTCTTTCGAGAATAATTCACTTGGCAGTGAATTACTTAGATTGAAATAGTTTTTATTATAGAGCAAACAAGACCAGTTTTCACTCGATCCTATTGTTTTGAAAATAAGCATGTCTGTAGATAGTAAGAGAGACAATCCAGAGCAAGGATGCGGTGCATGAATGAGATTAAATAGATCGAATCAACCAGCTTATTCCACCCCAAAGAGAATTAGTTGGACATAGTGGATGGTTTTAATGCAATAGTGAAGTAATAGATAATGAAGTTCATGTTAAATTGAGTTGCATAAAACAAAGAAAAAGGCAAAAAAAGAATGTTTGTCTCCCTACTCAAGATCTCGGAAACTCTAACTCCTACTACTTGATGGTGGACGCAATGTTGGAACTCACTCGATGTCCCACCCTGGGAATCGAGGTGTGAAAATGATCTGATCTCGTCCTCCAATCCACTCCATGAGAGATGGTGTAAGTTCTATTTTCTCTCCTCCTGTGGCTTGATTCAAAAGTCTTGTTATGCTTCTCTCCCTCTTCCTATGTGCCCCCCCTTCTTTTTGCCTCCACTCCTGCTTAGCTTGGTTGATCTCGTGCATTCATCACCCAACTGAAGTCTCTGGAATATCCCTTGATAAGTTCTCGGGCCTCCACGTGGCGCTTTCACTGTGCTGCTCCTCCCGCGCTTGTCACTGGAGCAATTTCTCCTAACAGAATGAAATGGTGCCCGCGCGGCTTCCCACAATCCCCTGTAAGAACCCAAGTGAGTCAGATTATGTAAATATACATATATAACTACTTAAAAGTACTTATTAACGATATATATATATATACTAAATAAAAATACTTATAAGAATATATATTTTATAAAACCTAATACTATTATTAATACAATAACTATTCTATTTAATTAATAACAAAAATTATTATATAAGAAATTAGTATTATATATATAAGATTATTTTATTTTATTAATATACCAATTATTATTATATTGTATATGATATATAATATATAAAACAATGTACATAATTATATATTATTAATTCCATACTAATTATATTTACTATGTATGTTAATATCAATACTATTATCTATTATATATAATTATATTTATTAATATGATATACTAATATTATATATATAATCTTATATATAATTAATATAACTATAATTATTATTGTATAGTATATGAAATGTATATTGTATAATATATATATTATATGTTATGTTATAATAGAATTAAAACTGAAAAGAATAAATAAAAAAATGAAAAGAAAGGGGGAAGGGGGTTCTGGTTCGTGCAAAGTGAAGGGAGAGAGGAGGAGGGTGATGGGGGTTAGGGCAGGGGAGACGACGGCGGTATGCGGCGAGGTGAAGTGGACAGCGGCACCAGCTTGCGGTAGGAGCAGGGGACTGCGGCTGTGGGTATTGCGCAGGTATGGAAGGCAAGGGCCGAGGTGGAGCCGAGCAGGCGGCTTGGGATCTCGGTGCGTCGGTGCAGGGGAACCGAGGTGATACGGTCCGCGGCTTCAGTAGGGTATTGCGGCGAGTGTTCTCTTCATGCAGCAAGGTGGAAGTTTGGGTGCGGCGAGGAAGGTGGTGCGAGGCTTCTAGTGACTTTCCGGCGAGCAGGGGGTGCGGCTTGGATCGGATAGGGTTCAGAAGCCGACTGGAATTGGTTTGGGATTACGTTTACTACTGTGGAATTCATTTTCTTGCTGCTAGATTTGTGTTACTGGGTTGGTTTTCTGCATGAATGAGGGGTGAAGAATAGGAGTAATGGTGAAGAAATGAGAGAGAGACGTATCGGTGAGAAAATAGCAGGGCTAACAGTGAGGAGTGGAGGGGTGTATCAGTAAGGTGGGTATAACGGTAGACTGGAGAGAGCCGTATCGGTGAGGTAATAAAAAAAGGTAAGCGATGAGTGTATCAGTGAGGTTTGGTATATCAGTGAGGATTGCAAAAAATGGGAAAATATAGTTGTAACAGTGAGGTGGGAGCTGTATCGGTAATAATTTGCGGTAACGGTGAGGATGTGGAGTAGCGGTGAGGAAATAGCTACTGGTAGATGGTTATGGTAACGGTGAGGATGGAAAATAAGGTAACAGTGAGGTATAAAATAAAATAGTGAGAAAGTAACAGTGAGGTGAAGTGAAATGGTGAGGAAAATGTAACAGTGAGGTAGTGTGAAAAATTGGGTAACAGTGAGGTTGAGTATAAAAGTGAGGTTGGGCTAACAGTGAGGAAATAAAAAGGGTAACGGTGAGGTGGAGTATCAGTGAGGGAGGTCACCGGTAGCACGGCTATTGATATAATGGGCTAACAGTGAGGTTGTCACCAGTATGGATGGTTGTAGCGGTGAGACAGTCACCTCTAAGGACGGGACCGTGCGACCGCAACACCTGCGAACAAACATAACAAAGAAAATTAAATAAATGAAATAATTTAATGAAACTAAAAATAAATAAATAAATCAATTAATAAATTAATTTAAATAGAATGGAATTAAAAACTAAAAACAACAAAGTTAAATAATAAAATTAATGAAACTTTATTTAAACAAATGAATTAATTTGGGTTAACATTTATAAAAATACATAATTAAAGAACAAATTAAAATATTTACAATTACTTGCTTAAATTAATTAACCAATTAATTAAAGAACTAATTAAATTAAAGAATAAAAATATTAAACAAATAAAACTAAATTGTTAAAACTAATTAAATTATTAAAAGACTAAGAACCAAAAATATTTATTTATTTACAATTTAAAGAATAAATCATTAATTAATTTAATAAATGAATTAGTAAACTAACTAGAATGAAAAATTATAAAAATAAAAGAATAAATAAATAAAAGTCTAATTTGTGAGACTAAGTTAATTTAAGAATTATTTAAAATGACACTAATGTACATTAAAACACATGTTTTAAACTTAAAAACTGATTATTTTACATAGCAAGTACAAAAACACAACACTTATCCATTATTTAATAAAAAACAACATTTTAATATAAAAAAGTAAATAGAAAATACAAACAGGATGTGGAAAAGAGTGTGAAAACACTGCTACATCAGTAATCTTGGAGAGGGTTCCCCAACTAGGACTCATGTAGTTAATCTCATTAGCTACATTGAGCGCCTGGAGGTTCTAGGGTTTAAACTCTCTGAAGAACTGGACACTGATCTCATTTTCGCATCACTCCCTCAAAGATTTTCCAAATTTGTTGTTAATTTTAACATGAAAAACATTGAGAAGTCTCTATATGATCTTCTTATCCCCATTATCCAAGTGGAAAAAGATATGAAGTGTGAAAATCCTTATGTTCTTATGGTGAATAAGAGGAAAGGGAAGGTGAAGATCTTTAAGCCCAAAGCTTCTTCACGACCTTCCAAGTAAAGGAAGATCAAAGGGGAGGCAAGAGAATAGGAGGCTGTTTGTTTCACATGTGGCAAGAAAGGCCACTGGAAGAAGAACTACATCCAACCTAAGAAGCAAGGGGAAGCTTCAAGTGAGTTTTTTATCAAATGAAATATATTTGTTTCTAAAAATTGGGTATTAGATACAGCTTGTGGTTCTCACATATGTATCCAAATATAGAAACCAAGTAGATTCAAGAATATTGAATGAGGAGAGGTAGATCTGCGAGCAACCAACGAAGCCAGACTTACTGTTGTAGCTGTCGGGGACTACCACCTCACATTGCCAACTGGGATGATCTTGGGGTTAAAGGGTTGTTATTGTGTACTATATTTTACTAAAAATATTATTTTTGTATCTAGATTAGATACAGATGGATTTGTTTTCAAGTTTGGAAATGAATGTTTCTTCTTTTAAAAATATAGAATTTGTTTTGGTAGGGAAAATTTATATAACAGTCTTTGCATGTTGGATTACACAAACCAAGTAATGGAAATCGATAATAAAGATACTTCACATGACTCATACCACACCCAACTTTGGCATCACTAGCTATGTCATGTAAATGAGAAACATTTGATGAAATTACATCAAGATGGATATTTAGATTCTTTGAAACTAAAAACTCTTGGTGTGTGTCATGCATGTTTACTCAGAAAAATGACCAAATCCCCATTTAGTGGGAAAGATGAAAGGGATAAAGAACTTATTGAATTGGTTTTCACTGATGTGTGTGGACCATTTCTAGTTGAATCAAGGGGAGGGTACTCATACCTCATAACTTTTACAGATTATTTTAGTAGATATGGATATATCTAATTAATGAGGTATAATTCATATTCTTTTGATAATTTCAAAGAATACAAGAATGAAGTTGAGAACCATCTTGGTAAGAAGGTTAAGAAACTCCACTTAGACTAAGGTAGAGAATATCTTAATCAAGGCTTCATTGATTACTTATGGGAGTTTGGGATCCTATCCCAACTCACTCCTCCTTACACCCCCAATGGAATGGTGTGAACAAAAGGAGGAACCACACCCTTTTAGACATGTTGAGATTAATGATGAGTCATGTGAGTCTTCCATTATCCATTTGGGTATATACATTACAAAAAGTGATGCACATACTAATCCAAGTACCAACTAAATCGATAAATGTTATTCCATATGAGTTCTGCAGTGGGAAAACAACAATTTTATCTAATTTACATGTGTGGGGAAGCGATTCATTTGTTAAGGCCTCTTCAGGTAACAAACTTGCACCTCGAGGAACAAAGTGTACCTTTATAGGATACTCTAAGGAAACAATGGGATATTACCTATACAACCCCTCAGACAAAAAGGTTATAGTGGCAATACACACCATATTATTTGAGAGGGAGTGCATATCTAAAAGAGATAATGGGAGTGATATAGACTTTGATGAAGTTGAGGCTCAAGGTACACAAGAGTTGGTATAAGAGAAGATTCTGTAAAGCCCCATGGAATAAATAACTGTTCCAGAGACACAAGAACTGCATAAGAGTACAAGAGAGGATAGAGAACCAGAATGGTACAGTTTTCTAGTTACCGAGGATGATGACTCATTATTATTTTATAATAATGATCTTCTAACCTAAAAGGAAGCATTAAGTGGCACAGATGTTTCCAAGTGGAAAGAAGCCATGAATTCTGAAATAGATTCCATGTACCAAAACCAAGTCTGAATTTTTGTAGATCCTCCAGTTGATGTAAATCCTGTTGATTGAAAATGGGTATTAAAGAAGAAACTAGACATGGAAGGACAAGTCAATACCTATACAACACGACTGGTTGCAAAAGGTTTCAAATAGAGACAAGGCATTGACTATGACAAAACCTTTTCACTAGTTGCAATGCTGAAATCCATTAGAATTCTATTTTCCATTACCTCTTACCATGACTATGAGATTTGGAAAATGGATTTCAAAAGAGTATTCATTAATGGGAACCTTCAGGAAGATGTCTACATGACACAACTTGAAGGATTTATGACTCCAAAGGATGCCAATAAGGTATGCAAGATTCAAAAATCCATTTATGGATTAAAGAAATCATCCAAGTCATGGAACATTCGTTTTTATAAAACCATAATAAAATTTGGTTTTATTAAGAACGAATGTGAGCCTTGTGTCTACAAATGGTTTAGTGGGAGTGCAATTGTTTTCCTAATAGTATATATTGATGGCATATTACTTATTGGAAATGAGATACAAGTCCTACATTCTGTTAAGGCATGGTTGAATCAAAGCTTCTCTATGAAGGACTTGGGAAAGGCAACATATATTCGTGGGATCAAGATCCATCATGATAGATCCAAGAGATTACTGGGCCTAAGTCAAAGTACATACATTGATAAGATACTGTAGAGATTCAGTATGGAACAATCCAAGAGGGGATTATTGCCATCATCACATGGAATTCATCTTTCCAAGAAAATGTGTCCTCAAACACATGAGGAAATAAAGATAATGGCAAGGAATCTATATGCATCAGTGACTGAGTCAGTCATGTATGCCATGCTATGTACTAGGATGAATGTTTCCTATGAATTGAGTGTGGAAGGAAGATATCAAGATGACCCAGGTGACCACCATTAGATGGCAGTCAAGACTATCCTAAAGTATCTGAGGCGTACTAAGGATATGTTCCTAGTTTATGGAGGAGATGATGAACTAGTCATTTGAAGATATGAAAATTCTAGTCTCTAGACTGATCAAGATGACATGAAGTCACAAACGGGATACATCTTCACTTTGAATGGAGGTGTAGTGAGTTGGAAGAGCTCAAAGTAGAGTGTGGTCGCAAATTCTATAGTAGAGTCTGAGTATATCGCAGCTTCTAAGGTAGCTAAAGAAGCATTTTGGATGAGAAGCTTCATCTAGGAGATGGATGTGATACCTAGTAGTAAATATCCTATCACATTGTATTGTGATAATACTAAAATAGTGGATCTCACAAAATAGCCAAGGTCACATCAGCGGAAAAAGCACATACTTCAGAAGTATCATCTATTGAGGGATTTTTCTCAGAGAGGTGAAGCTGCAGTGAGAAATTTTTCCATGGAAGACAACATGGTGGACCCTTTGACTAAAGGATTGACTCAACAGAAAAACGATCACCATGTGAGGTCTAGAGAACTGAAAGTCGTAGGTAATTGGCTCTAGTCCAAGTGGGAGTTTGTAAGAGTTTGTGTCCTAGAACCAAGTGTTTGTACTTTGATTACATGGATATTTAATGTATTCAAATATTAAACATCTTATTACATATTGTTCATTGTTCTACATGACTATGATGTAATAATGTCCTAGAGTATTTGTTGCATTGATAAGGTCATGGTAGTTCCCTACTATGATGAGAACCTTGAAATGATATAAAAATATTCTTAAATATAGTTCTATGGTTGGATGACATACTATGATGGGACACATAACATGCATACCATAAAATGCGAGTACTCGTAAGCAGATGATACTTCCTCTCATGAAGTTTGCACATAGTGATCTCCAAGATAGGGGATTATGAGAACAGACCCGCCAGTAGGAATTCCGCAAGTTCTGGTCTCATCATATATTTCTATCTGCGGGTGTGTGTAATGATCCTTAGACTTTAAGATTATCATTAATACATGTCATGACTCACGCACTTTGATTTACTGATGAAAACTGTCACGCAAACAGTTGGCAGGAAGTAGGGTATGTTGGGTGCATCACGAGTGGTATGTTATTAATGGATAAGTCGAGGAAAGATTTGTCCCTTCCATTTATGGAAGTTGATATCTCGAACCTTTGATTGAAATAGAGCCTTCACACGAAATTCCATGGCCATGGTGTAATGACGATTTTATTTTAGGTAGTCAAATAATGACGTATCAATCATAAAATTTGATGACATTATCATGAAACCTTCTTGATGAGATATTACGACAAAGGGATTATATTATTTTGTGAGTGTTCTTATGTGGATGTCATTGTTTCAAATTTAAGTTCTTTCTCTTGGGTTTCTTGACCCATTGCTAGACAATACTCTTGGACTTTTGGAAAGCCAACCAAATGCCAATGAAAAAGAATCCTAGAGGGTCACACACTAAGTGTTTCTGGTGGTCTGAGTTAAACTCTATTTGAATTTAATTAATAAATATTATTATCAAGACAATGGAATAATTTTATTCAAGTTAAAATGATTGAATAAATTAAATAAATATTTATTCACTGAATTGTGGGTAAAATATATTTATTTATTTTATTGAAAATTTAATAAATATTTATTTACTATTTTGTAAATATAATATTTATTTAAGAGAAAAATTTATTTATTTATTTATTTGGGTGTTCAATAAATAGAAGTGGAGTTTGAGCGGACTAAGGCTAGTCCGATAGTATAATAATTATTTGCAAGACAATAAATAATTATTTAACTAGTTTGCACAAATTAAAATAATGCTGTTATTATTTTGTGACATAGAATTTTATTTATAATTCAGTTTTGTGCAAGTTAGCGCACTATAAATAATAACACAGTATTATTATTAATAGCATGGGGTTTCTCTAAGTTTTTGAATGTATTTAATTGTTGTTATACAATTAAATATTGTAACTGAAGACCCATGTTAATAAATAGACACATACGTCTGTTGTTCCATGTACCAAACCACACACCCAATGGATTGAGAATTGTTGAGCTAAACAACTTCTCTATTGAATCCTATTCCCATCCCTCTCAAGAACAAGATATGTTCTTCAAGGCCGAAGAACAAGAGATCAAGAACGACTGATACAAGACACTCGCTTCTCCACGCTAGCACCCGGAGAACGAGTAGTGTCGATCAGAGGCCATCAGAGCACGTGTAGATCACCGCTAGAGGGAATCTAGTTTGGATCCTTGAAAGTGCAAAAAGATAACCCGAAATGGTCATTCTGGGTGATCAACATCATCAACGAATAAAATACCAAAGATCCAGGTATTATTTTCTTTATGAAATTAATTAAATTAATTATAAACATGATGCGCAAGATCCTCTCTAAAGTTTTCAGGCCTCTTCCTTTTTTATCTAAATATTTGATTCTATTCTGTGGAGACTGAAGTTCATCATCATATTGATCCCAAAATAATCATTGATCATGGTAAAAATCAAATTAGGGTGTCTTCCCAACCACGCTTCTGCTACGCCTAGAACATACATAATTCTTACAACTTTAGAAGTTTGTATGATCAAAATTCAGCATACCTTTTTCACTAGAACCTTCATGTTCTTATCACAGATATGTCTGATTCGATAATGAAATATATCTAAACTATCAGATGTTATTATTTTAGAAGTTTCCTATTCATTTGATCATATGGTTAGATATAACATTATATGCTTTATTAATCTTTCCACAACTATATATCCATAAGTGGTATTTTACACTCTATTGATGAAGTTTGTTCTAAACCCTACATCATCCATTCACCCCATCTAAATCAAATTCTTTTATAGACCTAGTATGTGTCATACTACCTTGAGATCAAGGTAGATTATATTATTTATATGGTCCTTAACATCGCCTTTAACCATAAATTTCAGAGCCTTATCATTCACTAAGAAAACCTAACTGAACTTTCTAAACACAAAATTTTCCATGCATACCTTCTTTACCATAGAGTGGAATGATCCTCTAGAATCAATGATCTATGATTCCACTAGAATATAAACACATAATATTAAAATACTACTTCCTTTATATACTGTAAAATTCACAAAATTTTTGCTTTTGAACAATGCTTATTTAGAGTTTCATCTTCTTTCCACCATAGCCTTTATTGAGATTAACTCTCTTACCACAATTCCAACATGCTGGCCCAGGGCCATTTGATTAACCTTAGATTTTTTTACACGACTTATCATGTGACTTCCTTTGACTTACCTTCTAATGTGGTGACCATCCTCTTTTATATACATTAATAGAACTAGTGAATGATTCTTTAACCTCTCTTACTTTGAGCTCTTCATTTAGGATAATCCCCATAACATTCTAAAACACCAAGTCAGATTTCCTGGAATAATTAATCATGAAAGTTACCATCGCTTCCTAACTCTCCAAGAGAGATGATAATAAAAGAAGTTCCCAAACATCTTCCATGAACTTCACATTAATATATTCACACTAACTTTTATTCATGTAAAAATCATTTATATGATCAGATGAAAAACTATCTTCAGAAAACCTCATGTTGAATAGTCTCCCCATTATGAACACCTCATTCCTTGATGAGGTATTTTCATACATGTCCACTAGATTCTTTATCAACTCTATCTATGTCTTCACATCTTGAGTTTTAAAAGCCACATTTCAAGCCAATGACATCTTGATGAGTCCAAGCACCTTTCTATATAGTCTCTCCCATTCCACCTTGTCTATATTCTTAGGCTTAGTTCCAATCAATGAAAGTTCTAGGCCCTTTTGAATGATATAATATATTTTTTTCATTATACAAAATCAAAATTATTTCCCATCAAACTTATCAAATGTAATATTAAAATATTCTGAAATTATCCTTTCCACTACCATCTAAATTACTACTGAATCAAAAAAAATTGTTGTCCTAAATGCGCTGCACAATAATTCAGGAGGGGGTGAATTGAGTTCTTAAAATTTTATCCCAAATAAAAAAACCCTTTTAAATTTTATTCATATTTCTCTTAACACTTATAATAGATATGAAGTGGAAATAAACTAAAATAAAAATTATGACACAAAAAAAATTATATTTTTTCAGGGAAAGAGGAACTACCCCTAATCCACTCCACCAACACTGAAAGTATGTTTGGTGATTTTTAATAAACTGGTTCTTTTCCTTGGGACTATCCAGATGAGTGAAAGTAACTTCCACATGGTATAAAGGATCCAAGATCCTTTTATAATGTCTCAACCTTTAGAATTATTATATATATACTTCCTCCCATACTGAGTACAAGGATTGTGTACTTACATCAACAAAGAAATGATGTAGGAAAAGAGTAAAAATATGCACACAGTTTCAAGAAACAACTATCAGTTGATGAAGAACATCTAGAGAGGGAATGTGAATTCAAAGAATATATTTAAGAATAGTTCTTAGACCATCATAGTGTATTTATTGAAAGAATAATAGAAATAGTTATAATTATTCATAAAAAAATAGTAACAACTTGAACACACAGAAGAAAGAGTACTAGCAGTTCATAAGTGAATATTCTTGAGTACTTCATCACTTATTGAATCTTCCAAGCTTATTTACCTTAGAAAATAGATTATATATTGATATATTTTTTTTAACAGTAAAAAATAATAATATATGAAATACCCAAAAAATAAATATTAATTTAATGACATCTCATGATCTTCTAAAAAATCTATCTAGAGTTGAACATCAATGAAAGTAAAAATTCATGGAAATAAAAACTTTAAAAAAATATATCATTCCTTAGTTAACTAAATAAAACTATGATTGTAAGGACCTGACCTTAAACCTTACTTAATATTGAATTAAATGAATAATTCACATTGATTATCTTTTCAAGTTTAGAGTTTTATAGAGTTAGTCTATAACTATTACATCTCAAAATATTACAAAGTAGACACTTCTACGCAACTTCCATTTTTTCATAAAATAAAAACTCTTAAGAAGAAACATTTCTAGTTCCATGTTTAAGACAACATGATTTTTCCTTGATCCCATCCTTGACCCTATTCCACATTATGTCCTGTGAAAAACATTTCAAAAACTTGGGATGAGTATAAAAAGGCTCAGTAAGGGATACACAAAGAAGGAAAACTGTTAGTTTTTCAAAAAACGAGTAATCCATGAATAATTTAACATAAGTAATAATTTTCACCTTTATGAAGTAGTAAATACTCTTTACTGAATAAAAGATCATTACTTACCCTTTTGTAGCCAAAAGATTACCATAAAACCCATATAAAGAACACATAACATATAAAGGTAACTTGGGACATAAACATACTTAAATGGAATAACCATACGGTTGACTTCCACACATATCACTAAATGTAATAGCCATACGGCCGACTTCCATACCCAATGCATTGGAGGTTATAACGTAACCACCCGTCCTAGTATTCACGGCACCACCCGTCATATGGTTTATCACGTAACCACCCGTCAAATGTCCAAGTACCATCATAAAACAAAAGAAAATATTTCAAATATAAACATTTCACTAATAACATTTCATTTTCAATCACAAGAAGTAATTTAAAAATATTGAAATAATCAATCCATTTTCAAAAACCATTTAAAAAGATATTTTTGAATCAAAGTGTCCCATACCACTTTAAATATTTTAAATTAATTATCATTTTAAAAAAATAATGTCCATATAAATAAATATTGAAAACCATATCGAAAACATGGACATTAAAGATAAAGATTTATAATAATAAATCTTTAAAACGTTTAAAAAAATATTTTAGTTAAAGAGTTTTTAACAAAATGAGAGACTCTTAAATACAAATAATTGAGAAACAACATTTAATAAAAACTTTATAATATCATGAGAATAAAGGGATTCATGATATAATATGAAAAAGGACAGTATATACACCATATAAGAGTGAATTGGTGCATAACAACAATGAATTCTCAATGGAAATGTAAATTGAGATGAAATCCCTTATAAAGACGGCATCCATAAATTAAGGATAAATCAATCACATAATTATGTGTGACAAATATAAATACACCAAATATAATTTAATATTAATTGTAAAATAATTATATGCCATTAACAAATATTCATAGGATGAGATTTTCAAAAATTAGAAGTTTAACCCAAAGAATCGAAATTGGGTTAAGAAGTTCCCTTGTAAAAATTCGATAGCCTAACGACGTCACTTTAAAATTCAGAAAATGAGTTGATGAGATAAAAAGGGTATCTCATCACTTGGACATAAAATTTAAATCAATAAGGATATATAAGAACACATCCCAACAAAATAAGAAGTAAATTAAAATACCTAACAAAAAGAAGTCTTTTATAAAGAGGAGGGTGAATAGTTCCCTTACTGATTTGGTAACTTACAAGTCATATTCCACATGAAAGAATAATCATACAATGAAGATGTAAATACCCATAAATTAAAGTATCTTACACAAATAATACAATCATGGGTAGTACATACACCGCACAAAAGGAAGTAGTGGCAAATATAACATGAATCTCACGGGGATAAAAAGTGAGATGAAAACCCCTTACCACATTGTAATCAATTGAGTCGTATGACCCAAAGTTAATAACCACAAAATTAATCACAGAATAACATGAATATGATTATAATAATGATAATATATATCATAAGGCAGTACACAATACACCACATGCAATAAATAAGTGGCGAACAATGGGAATCTCATGGAATTAAAAGTGAGATAAGAAAATCCCTTACAAAAATTTGGCAGCCTAACGGCGCCACTTAAAAATTATTAAAATGAATTGATGAGAGTAAGAGGGGGTATCTCATAATATGAAAATAAAAATTACAGTATGGTGAATATAAAAGAACATCCTCCAACATAAGAACATGGAGCATAAATGAAATGACATAAAAGAGAGTACTTGAAAAGAAAGAGAGAGGTCAGATCCCTTACCTCGTGTCCGACTTGACCCGTTCGTTCTTTAATATCCTAAATAATAAAATAAAGTTAATTTATACTTTCTTAAGAACCTTTTTCAATTTTATTATTTCATTTATATCACTTATTACCATGTTATATATATTATGTAATTAATAACGTTCATTTTGTCGATATTTGGTACTTGAGTCAAAAATGAACACCTTATATTTACAAGTTGTCCATGTGGTCAATAGTTCTTTATATCCAGAATAAATTCATCATTTAGATATCATATATATCATATATATCCATTATATAAATGTATATATAATATTATATAACATTCGGAGGTAAGAAATGAAATGCACCGTTCATGGAGACGGTAAGTCGTACGTACGCATGAACGCTACTTTCATTTATATTTCTTATTTTAATTGAAATAAAACATAATTATACATAGGTTAAGTATAATATCATATATAATATCATTAACTACATCCTTTATACATCCCACATAAGGCATTAATGAATCACATCACTTTGAGGGGGCGGTAGTCCGCACTTCCTCAAATGAGATTATCGTATTTAACCACTATGGAAACCATAAAGGCATGCTATAAAAAGGGAAGTACAGAAGCATAAGGAAATAATAAACATAATATATATCATATATAAATACAGTTCCATCATAATGGCCACCATGAGATGCGGTAAGATGTAATTGAACAATCATCGTTTCGTAAGGCCTTAGTTTGTCATCCACAGAAACATTATGTTCTTCATCCATTAGATTGAGGTGTGTGTAAGTGTAGTTAGAATAATTCTCATAAAAAAATACTAGTATATTGAGGATACTTGGGTTGTTACAAAATAAAGGAAATAAAAAGAGTTTAGGGGTTGGAGAAGTAAAATAAAAGAAAACAATTTAAGAGAAACTGTTACCTTTAATTTGGTAACTTCCTTTGGTTTGAACCAAAAGGACTCCTTGAAGTTCCTTCTGCCTAAAGTAATGATTTTAGTAGGAATATAGGGATGTAGGGAGCCTAATTGGGTAGAGTTTGGATGATCCAAATGGCTTTAGAAGTGTGAGGAATTTCATATAAGTGGTCTCCTTTTATAAGGGAGAGGAGGGACTCTTTAGGAAAGTGTGAAACTATTATTTTATTATATAATGATATTCGGTTTCTAATGGTCCAAAAATCATTATAGTCAAATATAAGATGATTTATGGTCTAAATAAAATCATCCAATCATAATTGGACATGTTTTTAATAATATTTTAATGATTATAATCTTATTTATTTTAATCATTTATTAATGAGGTAAATACTGCATCATTATTGTGTCATAAATAATTTAATTTATTCGATGTCTAAAAATTATAAAAAAAATACTATCATGTAGGAAATATTTTTAGATTTCCAATGAATATTTATAGTCTAAAATAGTACTTTTATATCACCATATAAAAATTAATTACTAAACGATTTTTGTTAATGTCAATTTTGCCTTTACATTAAATTAATTAATCTAAATTGTCATTTTCACTCCCAAGTGGATCAATGGGGTCCCAAAATCGACCCAAAGATGTCCATGGTCGTTAATGACTCAACCAATAATGTTTGGACAAGTGTTAAGGTAATTTTGAATTATTATAATATTCTTTTAACCTTGAATTACCCTATTTACCTTTAACCGTAGTAAAATAAAGTAAAAAGTTACTATTCACCAAAAATTATTTTCATCTTATTGAACCACATTTTACTCCTTGATAATAAACATGTATGTCGTATTTTCGAAATTCAATTCACAGAAGTAGTAAATTTTCATTTAAATGAAAAAAAGTCATTTTTTAACTACCACTAAGTGGTTTCACTATTCATCAAAAATTAAAGTTTTTCAGAAAAATACCAAAAATTCTGCCTAAGCTATATTTGATATTCCAAATTCAAAATTGATTTCTATTTTTCCAAATTCAAAACATAGAAGTGGAAATAATTAATTTTAAAATTAATTCCCGTTGTTAAAACAAATAGCGTGTTTTTAAGAAACAATATCTACCAAAAGATTGACAACTGTTTATGTCCAATTTCAAAGTGAAATTAATTCCAATAACCAACATTGTATTAAATGGTAAAAATATATTTTAATTTCACTTTAAATCCAATTAAAAAGATAATATAACCATATAAATAAATTATATTAAAAGTCACTTTTGAATTAAAATACAATAATTTTCACTATTCATTAAAAAATGAATTTTATCAGAAAAATACCAAAAATTCACACAAAGTAAATTTCGATGTCCCCATTATAAAAAGGATTTTATTTGGTCAATTATAATGTATTAAAGTGACCAAAACTATATTTAAAGAGGGTTCACCATTAAAAGGCGATAAATCGGCCTTTTAATGTAAATTAAGCTTAAAATTAGATTCATTCACATTTTAAGCCTCTAATTTTTATCGGATAAAAGTAAATACATTTAAAAAATAGGTATAATCATATTGTATTTAGTTTTTTTCATTCCTTCCAATACAATGGCTAGGAGTTGACTACCGTTTAAAATAATATTATTATATTATTAATGTGCAACGTAAGATTTCAAAGAAACATGTTGTTGCGTATCGATTACGCTATCGAACATATCAACCCTTTAAAGTAAAATTAATATTTAATTCAAAAATATTAATAACTATGAAATATGTCTTATTATTTATTTACCTGGGATGTTACAATGATGATAAGAAAGAATTACTGAGTTTTTTCATACAATAACAACGATCAAATCCTCAAAGGTTCTGATTTCTAAAACACTTTGAATACTTAGAAAAAAATTCCAAGCCTTTTAATTCATAAGAGTAATTTTCTCCTTTATATGAGTCACTCATTCTATGTATGTGTAACTTTATGGATAATTCATTCTATATATGAGTCACTACATGGCTTGTTTGATTCTCTTATTAGATTCTTCATGTTTCCCTTAATTTTGATTCAGATTGCTTGTTTACAATGATCTATGGAATGTTCCCTTTTACCATAGTAAAATCATCTCATCTTTGTTGATACATCCTTTTCATCCTTATTTATAGAATTATTAGGAATATTTTTCTCAACTTTTTATTTTCAAACTTCTTTCATTTCTTTCTTATTTCCCAAAGTAGACTTATATTTCTTTTATTTATTTTATTATTTTAGCCTTTTACTCATATCAACACATGATTTGTGTTGTGTTAGTGTATACCAGTACTCTTCATATATAAGGAAACATTTACCATAAATATTATAAAATTTTTCAAGATATTCAAGCCTATTCTTGAGTGATGGATTTCCTTTCTTCTATGAAATCTGCTATTGGGTGATAGGTTTTATTTTATTTTCAGCATTGCTCCCCCTTACTCTAGGCCTCATATATATTCCATACATTTTCATGTTATGCCAATTGAACATTCAATTACTTTGTTCCCAAACCTCCAATAGTACCAAAAGTTTCCAATGAACCTCCTTCTTTTTCTTGTTGGGGAAATATAGCTAATTAGTTTATCTTTCTATTTTTAGGTGCTACCTATACCATTTTGGGACTCTTTTGGGGAAGTTTTATTATTATATATTTTAGTATCCACCTTTGACGTGTTGGTGGATTTCCTAGAATTTCTATTTTTCTCCATATTTTCCCATATTTTGATTTGATGTTTGTTCCAGGACATGGAATAACATTAACACGTAATTTTTTTGGGTTATGGGATACCTTTATCCAATAGATTAATGTATATCCTTCTCTAGATGGTATCAAGTTGTTTTTACCCAAATATGAGTCTTTTGTGAGTCATGTATCTCATTATACATTTTTGTAGTAGTATCTTTCTTATTAAGTGCTTGGAAAGTTCCAACTTTTGTAGTTTCTATATTTATCATTCTTACCCCAAGTTTAATACATTTCATCTTGAGAGAGTACTTTTCATCCACGATATATCTCAATTTTTCATCCCAATCGCTCTTTATCTTCCTAATTTGATCTTAATGTTTTATTATTATAAAGATTTATAAATCTCTTTTATTCTTTTTTTATTTAACCTATATTTGAGAATCATTGACATTTATATAAGTTTTATGCAAATTTATTGATATATGGATTTTTTCATTATGAATAATTTTTTTCACCTCTTTCTCATAGTCACTTCTTTGTAAATTTTATTCAATTAAGGAAATATTTTTATTTCAAAGTAGCAATGATTTATCCTTTTCTTCCACAATATCTTTAATAGAACTACACTTTATAAATTTATTACCCAGTGTATCTTCTATTTATTAAACTTATTTTTCTAGTTGTGCTTTTTCATCAATAAGTAACTTGATAAAACCAAGTATATATGTGATTACTTAAACTTGAATATTCTTCAAATAAATTTTAATTGAGAGTAGAGTTCTTTAACAGTTTTTATAGAATCATCCTCTTTATACACTCTACATCTTGAACTAATCTCTTCAAAATAATCACTTTCAACAAATTTGATAGAAGAGATTTTACCACTATGATCATATTCATGTAGTAGTTTATCTTTATTTTCCTTCGAAAACTTTCTATGTTTCTTTTCCTCTCTTTTCATTTTATTCCTTGTATTTTTTTGCTAAGAATCCCATTTTATTATCAACTAAAGGAGCTTATTGTTTCTTTATATGAAACTGCTCAAATATTTCCTAAAATTTTCACTTCATATAAGCTATCAAAAACAAATTAGTAAAATTTTAATCCAATTAGAGGATATTTTGGATATAATACCACTTATAGAGACTAGATGGGTTGTTCAATAACATTTAGAGGGGGTGAATTAGTGTACCCAAATTTTATCAAATTTATTCTTTCTTTTAACTAACCCTTCTTATACTCAAACCTATGCCCCAATTAAGGGGAATAGATCAATCAATGCACCCTCCAACCTCACCATACCATGTAACACATAAATAGACAATAAAAACACATAATATTTATAAAATGTCTGGATCCTTGAGAAAAAACAATTATGTGTCATGTTTGATTTTTTTCCAGTACACAAATTTTATTATCACTATAATTTATAATGATAGTACGCACAATTCAAATCATACACAATGGTTAGGAAAGTACTATTCACTTACATGATATGGTGTTTTTTGTACTAGAACCACCATTTATTCAATGGTGTTATTTAGACTAGCACCACCAGTTCCTCAAGAGCTTTCCCTGAACTCCTAAAGAAGATATTCCCTTTTTTAGGATGTCACTGTATCGAAAAAATGAGATATTTCCCCTCAAGAAACAAACCATTGGATTTCCAAAAAAATATAATCAAGTATGCATGCACTCTGTTATTATTATATCTTCTCAAACTCATTATGTATATTGATCGCAATGGTTTTCTTCTAAACAAGTATTTCGACAAAAGGATCTTTAATGGTAGTAACACAATCGATCCCTTATCTTCTTAAATATCCTTATATGATATAAAAATATCAAAGTCTCTCACTTATTCTTATTTTTCTTCTTCATCACACATGAAATATCTCCATGTCATGTTGGTTTTCTCTTCGTTTGATACTCAAAATCTACATATGAATCAATATCAGGTCTCGCCTCATCTTTCTTCTTAAATAAATTTTGTTTCTTCTAAGATACACTCATGTTAAAGGTATTTCTAAAATTTTCAACTAGTTGAATATAAAATAGATATACCGGAGTTGTAACACTCTGTGTTTTGAACTGAACAAAAAATTAAATGAAATTAAATTTTTTCCATTAGCTAGGCAGGCCAGTCTTAAAATCGAGCGTCAAAAATTTTTATTTCTGATAGTTGAGACTACGATGTGTCTTTAAAATAAATTTTATTAAATTAATTAGATTAAAATTAAAATGAAAATAAATTAAATGAGGATACAAACCTTATTTAGTACTTTGAAATATTTTATGAAATATTTTCAGATTTAGACGCTGAGTCAACATAGGATTCTAAGACTCATAGAACCTCAACATTGATAGAATAAAAATATTAAATTTATTTTATCCTTATGTGTGTGTATTTTTTCAAAAAAAATAAAATAATTCTCAAATAGTGTATCGTATGAGAAATATGAGAATACCATTAGGTCCGGAATGCTGGGTTTACCCTAAGAAGGGAATAACTTTGATGTGTAACGGGTGTTTGGTAACCTCGAATGTGATAATACCCTATTTATTTTTAATTAATTTATTATTCCATTTTTTATATAATAAATAATTATTTTCTCACAAATTGTGCGTCGTATGAGAAATCTAAGACCACTGATAGTTCTGGGATGTAGGGTTTACCCTAAGTAGAGTATAACTCTTGCGAGTGTCAAACGTTTTCTCAGATCACACATGAAGATAATTTAATTTGGTTATAAATATTTTTTTGGGTAGTTATAAATAATAACAATAATTTTATTATTAATATTATTATTTTCATTGAAGACAACAAATGAAAATGTACTTTCATAAATAATAAATTGTGTCGCGATGTAAATAATAATTGGGAAATGTAATAAATGTGATAATATTAATTATTCCAATTAAATAAAAATGAGGAATCAATATTAATTTAATAATCATTATCCCTTTTTTAATGGTTGTTGTTTTTAAATTGTTAATGGTGTCATTGATGAGTTTTATTAAATAATAATAATTTTAATTATTATTAATATTATTTAATTGGGACAAAAACATTGATTTATATATATATGATGTGTATATATATATACAGGGATTAAATATATACATAGTTATGTATAAATGTGTAGGTGTATATATATGAATATACAAATGTGTATATATATATATATAACATATATATATATGAGTGGATATTTATTTTTTGGTTAGATAAAACATTATTAATTTCCCACATAAATGCTTGTAACATCTTAGCTTAAATCATGGTGCATACCGTCTAAGTTTTTAGTCCAAATCTTTAAAGTGACCCAGGGAACATGCCTGCGCACCCTACTACGGGGCCTAGACAGCTATTAAAATTAATGAAATAATTTCTCGGGCTTTATGTAAAAAATTTTACATTGCACTCTAGTGTTGTGTTCAAGATAAAAATAATTTAAATGGGTTAAAAAGGAATAAAAAGAATTTAAAGAAAATTAATGGAATTTTAAGAGGGATAAAAAAATAAATAATAAAATATAAACGGTTGAAGAGAAATTAAAAATAATTAAAATTGGGTAAACCCATTTTAATTAATTGTTTTATTTCTTCCACCATTTTATTTTTATTAATTTATTTCCTTTTTATTTTTTCTTCTTTTTTTCTTTCTTTATTTTATTTTTTACCTCTCCTCCTATCCACCCTCTCCCTATGCGTCGCCCATGTAGCACCCCCTTGGTGGTGCGCCTCCTCCTCTCCTCTCCTCTCCTCCTTCGGAAGCCTCCTGTAACTCCGTTTCTCATCTGTTTTCTTCACCGTCAGTTGTGTAGTAAATCTCTTGGTAAACCTAACCTCATGCACCAAGAATTGTATGATATCTTTCTAAATCTGTCACACAATCTGTCACAGAATGATTTTATCTAAAATTGGGGTTTTTCTAAAATTGTTTGGTTTCTTCCATTTTAGGTCAAATCAAAGATAATCGTAGAGAATATGATCCTCTATTAGTATAAGGTAGGGAATCTACTCTCTTTCCCTTTGTTTTGTTGTGTATTTTAAATCACACATTGTGCTGCTCGTCGGTGCCTACCGATGATGTTTAATTTTACCTTTTTTAAATCAAATAAATTTATTTCTTGATCGATGTGACCTTGTTTGAGATAATAAAACCTATTAAAATTGTTTCAACATAATTGGATGACCCTTTGGGTATACCGACGTTCTTGGCCTATTTTCTGTTAGCCCCGAATTAATTTAATTAATTAATTACATATGTTGTGTGAACCCTGTTGTTGAGTTTTAATTGAAATAAATTATTTAGGATAATTGTGAACCATCAACCTTGGATATTTTTGACTAAATTTTTCCTAATTACTATCTTCCTTATTAAGTTATTATTATGTTGTGCCATTATAAAAGTTATATGTATGTATTTTCTATATTTTCTGATAAATTGTCTTGGCTGTAACTTCTTGACTATAATGATCATTAGTGTTTGGATTTGAGTTGCTAATATTATTTTGTTGCAATTATAAATGAATATCCTGTGATATTTTATTCCATGAAAATGAATTAAATTTAGGGCCATGAGACAACATGAGTTCTATATTAAAGACTACATAAGGAATCCACATTCCTGACCAGTTACGCATTACGCTAGGGATACGATGTCTTAGGATTTTCCATAAGAGGGTTTCCATGGGTTTCTAAAATACTCATGAGTGATACTGGTTCACGAAGGGACATTTAGGGACAGACCCATTGGAAAAGTGGATACCCCATGCCTCAGGTGATACTTGACCCCTCCTGTGCGATACCAGGATGAACTCATGATAATGCCATGTCTCGAGTGATACTTGGTCTTTCGAAAGACTACCTTGGATGGGCTATGTGGTATTGGATTAATTGAATGATGTACTATAGTGATACCTTCATGATGGGCTCAGACTCAAACTATACAACTTGAACATAATAATAATAAAGATGCGTGGAAAGTGTTTATTTATGCAGCCTTTGTTTCCTTTGTGAATTGTGATACTTTTCTGGTGCATGAAGCACCTCTTGTTGAAACATAAATTAGACCCCAAGTGAAAGCACAAACTTGGGGGTGTGCTCTTTTTGTTTCTATTTTCTGTTTTATAGTTTATATATATATATATATCCTGCTTCTTACAGGTACTCATTTCAGATTCTCAGCTTAGGCCGAAGCAGGAGGTATGGGAAGGGTGTCCGTTTAGAAACCCGGACCAAGTTGATATTTTATATTTATTATCACTCACCATTTAATTTATATGGAACACTTATAAATTTATAATTCATTGTATGGATTGGGTTATACACTGGTGGTGTTGGCTTACCGAGATTTATATCTCACACCTTACTCGGGCCACCATTGCACTAGGGTACCTGAGTAGACCTTTCTTGTTCGTAGGACTACAGACCATGATTGATTGCTTATGTTGTGTTATTTTTATTTGGGAGTTAGGATCAAGGGACCGAGCTAGATTTTGGGATGCTCATGAAGATTAACTGTGGGGATTTACTATCCTTCTTTGTTATTGCACTGTGTCATCAAGCATGTTGTATTTTTTACTGAGTTATGTATCATCACCATGACATGCATTCATATGTTGTATAATTTAGAGTAGGTTACTTATATAAAATTGTTAAATATTGTCTTCTGTTGTTTTGTCAATTATTTAATTACTACTTCTGCTGTTATATTTTATTTATACTCTATTATACCATTGTGCAACTCTGATAAGAGGGTATAGTCTCCCCATTATCACCTCCAGAGACCCTCAATACTAGTTGGTAGCCTTTGGCATATGGGTAGACACACTTGAGGTAATGTGACCCATCAGTCCGACCACCATCTTAGAGGTGAGCCGGGTCAGGATGTTACAAGAGTCAAACACTATTCTCTTCCTTTTCTATGTATCGTGTATATAAACTGCTCATGTAAATATCTTTAATTGAGCTTCTGAAAATCTAGGTATTTTAAACTCTATAAAATCTTGGTATTCAATTCACCATAATCTCATTCTTAAAATATTATGATACTTAGCATTTTATATTCCTTTTATCCTCCTAAAGTCTCAAAAATTAAACTTCATACGATATTTAAAAATATCATGTCTTTATTTCCATAATATCTTCTTCTTTAAAAACATTCCATATAAACATTTGAAAATGATAAAACACTCATATGGCTTGTGATTCAGAACTTTGTGGCATGGAACACTCATAAATATTATCCCTTCATTCATCTACTCAAATATAGCTTAAATCATGGCTCTTACCCAAGGCATTGGGATTTTCAGACATGAATATACATCATGAGATTTCTATATCCTTTACTTTTCAAAATATAGAATTCTGGATCTTCATTTTTCCACAATGTAAGATATTTTAAAGAGTTGTCAAATATCTTATGAAATCATTATCTTATGCGAATTAAACTTCGGATGTGAAATATCTCACGCCAAAATTATATTTGATCAAATTATCTTACACATAAGATAATTTTCTTACAAACTCAAAATATCTTATACGTATGATAATTTTCTTAAAAAATCAAAATATATTACGTGTATACTAATTTTTGTCATGACCCATCCCACCGGGGCATTCCTAGACACTGGTAAGTTGACTGTGACTACCCCAAGCCTATCTTCAATAGGCTAAGGGCTCGTGACTAGTGCTGAGTAGGCATACAACTCACATGGGAGGCCTTAGCCTAAGGTACCTATACACATGAACACATCTCCAAATCCATACAATGTTGAAAGTAAATTATAACTAATACCAGTGCATGAATATATCTAAAACCCATAATTAGAGTACGATCAATAATATTAAAAAGCATAATTGGCCAAATACAATCCCAAAAAACTGTAAAGAATTCTAACATACCAGAATAAAGGGAGTACAATAAAATGTGATGCATGGCATGAACCACAGTCTGTCTAGAAAAATATAATCTCTGTATGCTCTTGGTCCACCATAAACCTCGTCAAATAGCCTATCATCTGCATAATACACAACATGTGCAGGAAGAGTCCATGTAGGTGTGAGTATAACAATACCCAGTAGAACACCTAGAAATACCCAAACATAACCATCAAGATAGTAGTAAACTCATCATAAGAGTATATTAATTAGAATATGTGACATACAATAAAACATGCATATATACTCATGATAGACACTAAGTCTCAGGGTAAGGTTGTAACATCTCGGTTTCATGTGCCACCCAAAGGTGCCCCATACTCGGTTGGTCACATGGCCTCAAGTGCATTTCCCTGAACTCCAGAGTCTACTGAATATCTGTGGGGGCCTTAGGTGTGATAGTGAGGAAACTATTCCCTCATTGTCAGAGTAACACAATGGAAACAAATAGTAACCTGTAGCGGAAGCAGTAATACCATAAAACATAATTAAACAGTGGAATGCTAATAGTATAAACAACTACAACATATATAAATAAATGATGCATGTCACATGTATCTAGTAAATCATCCAAACAAGTCACAATGCTAGAAATACAATACTGAAACCAAATTATAGAAAACAGTAAACTCCAACAGCATCACAAGCCTCAGCTTGGTCTCATGCTCTCCAGCTCCAACAACAATCAAGTACCTGATGAAGAAGGGCACTTTCCCTTATCTATACCTGAAACCATATAAACTATTTGGGCCCAAAATCATGACCCAAACAGGGTGTGAGATGAATCCCAATAGGAAACCACCAAAAGATATGTGCCTAACTGTCAGTGAATATACATAGCAGACAATATGCAAAATGAAGCAATAAAATGGGAAGTACTCAAAGGTAAACGATTCTATAGTTTCCAATTACATTCATTTACATTTATTAATTTTTCAATCTGTTGAATAATGTAACCTAGAGATCTAGCCTAATCTCTCTATCCCCCTATATAATAGAAACAATAGAAGTCTCAGAAGACCATCTAAACAAACCAGTAAGACTGAGTCTAAGATTGTGCTTTAGCTTGGAAGACTTGTCACAATTATTCAATCATTTAAAATCAACCCTATGGGAAAGTTCTCACAGTATGAACCCTCTGGTTCAACATATCATCAATCAATAAATAATGAACCTCTGGAAAACTGCACACAGTCTAACCACTTTGGTCCAACATAGCACTAATCATTTACAAATGACCACCTGGGTAGCTCTCACAGTCAATACCCCCTAGGTCTTCATAGAAACAATAAAATATAATGACCCCTGGAATCTCTCACAGTTAATTCCTTATGGTTCAACATTCATTTAATAACAACCCTCTGGGTAGCTCTCACGGTCTAACCCCTTTGGTCTATGGTCACCTGACATCTCTCATAGTCAATAACTTTGGGTCAACATAACAACAATTATATATAAATGAACCTACCTTTGGAATCTATCATAGTCAAATCCCCTTGGTCAAACTTTCACAATTCGAAACACATGCATCTCAAATAAACAGTAACTCCATCCTAACAATATGATGCGTGGAAACAAAGCAAGCCTAATGGGAAATTCTAGACCAAGCGGCCATAAACAATCAAACCTGGGAAACACACCCATAATCAAGGTATAAACCTTATGCATAAACAATTTCCCTTTTATAAATCTACAAAATCATAACAGGTAATAAACATGGTTTAATTTCAAAACACACAATACCCTAAACATGGGTATTTGGCACTTTAAGCATATATAATCCAAATACAATCAAAGAAAGGAACAAACCACCTACCTTGATGTTGTATAAAGAAAAATCTTAAAATTTGACCCTTGACTAGTCCTAGAATGATGTAGATCTACAAAAAGGGTAAAAACAATCAACCCTAAATAACTCATGAGAGAGTATAAAATAGGAAGAGAGGCTCTAGGGTAAGATACAACTCATCGGTGGGAATCCAACACAACCGACAGAGTCTCAATCGGAGCTTGGACGGAGGAATCGGAGGAGCTTTAAATTCCTCAATCGTTCATCACTCTACTGTATGAAACACGGGGAGAAGAAAAACATTCTAGAGATGAGATGTGACCCCACTCTGATTCATCAATTAAAAAGAAAAGTACATGGTGTGCTCATTTAATGTACACACCATGTACTAGCCTCAATCGTATCTTGCTTTAGGAAATCTTCCAGGTCACCTACACAGCTATTTACACAGCTGTTACATGGCTAGTACACGACTACATGCGGCAACCAAGTACAAGGTGTGTACTCAAAAGTACACGACGTGTACTTAGAAAATTTCCCAATTCTTCCTCTTTCCTAAAAAACAACCTAAAATAAAGATCCATACCTAAAAAGAAGATTCAGGTTCTTATAAACTTCCCCCCTTAAATTAAATTTTCCCCGAATTTCCCTTATAAGGGTGGTGAAGAAGAAACTTCAAACAACTCTGGCCATTGTGATCGTACGTCGGCCTCCCTCTCCCAAGTATCATCATGTACTCGTCTGTACTTTCATAACATCCATACCAAAGGAACATACCATCCACGGAGAACCTTCATGCTACGTTCCACAATCTGAATAGGGTACTCCTCGAAGGATGCATCCACCTAAAACTCAACCTCCTCAGGTTGAAAAACGTGAGATGGTTCTGAAAAGTAATGTCACAAATAAGAAACATGGAAGACTTTTTTCATAGCCTGGTACCTCTGGGGTAATTGTAACCAATAGGAAACCTGAAAGAATCACTCCAAAACCTAAAATGGACCGACGTATCTTGGTGAAAGCATCCCCTGTCTCCTAATCATCTTTTGTCCCAACCTTGGTGTGACACATAAGAAAACATGATCCCCAACCTCAAACTCTAGAGGTCATCTCCATTGATCAGCATAAGATTTCTAGAAAGACTGTGCAGTAGCCATCCTCTTTAGAATCAACTCTCTTGGACTCCTCATGTATTAATCATGTTTTAATGATCAAAAATCTCTTTACTTATCACAAATATCATTAATACTCACAAATCTCATTCAACCTAGTTAAATCATATAAATCATATCCAATCATGTGTATTTATGTTTCATGTTCTCTCAGGCTTTATAATGGTTAAGCTCAATCCATTTCATACACATTACTGTTTAAGTCTGAATACAATTATTTGCCTAAGTATAAGACACCGTGAATCCTAACACAGTAAGAAAGACACCGTGAGCAAGACACCATGAAGATTAGACATTGTGAGCAAGACATCGTGAAGATCAGACACCGTGAAGATTAGACACTGTGATAAAGACACTATGAAGATCAGACATTGTGATCAAGACACTGTGAACAAGAAACTATGACATTCAGACCATGACCCTCAGACACCGTGTGAAGGAGACACCGTTTTCATAACATACCATGACACCGTTTCTTAAACTATTTTGCCATCTTTCAATTTAATGTTTAATGGTCATATATGATGCCTTTAATGAACTGACATAATTAATTTTTCTTTGTAGACATAGTATGAGGTACGAGGCATGAAACACATGGAACCTATCGGCTAAAACACATTCATTCAAAGATAAAGAGTGGAGAATTATCAACAACCATAGCGGACGATACTGAACAAAACACAAGCGTGTGAGCATGACCATGAAGAATACTTTTACAAGATTTTCAAAGAAATAATTTTCACATGCATGCAATCCGAATCTGCTGAAGAACATATGAAGTACACCAGAATCTAGAGAACATCTTCAAATTGTCAAAGCTCATGGAAAACACAAGCTGAATCGCGACACTCTGTTTTTCAATACAAAAACCAAAGAAGGACTTAGAAGCATTTATGCTAAATCGAAGGAGTACAGAGCTGAAATTCAAATAACTAGATCTTTCTAAACTCATATCTACTCTCTCTTAGTGATTATTTTACTTAACTTTTGAGCAGTGTGTGTACTCTGTATATTCGACACACACACTGACTCCTGTGTTAAACTGAAGGATTTCTAAATCCTTACACCAAACTCTCTATTTATGATTACCCACGACAACTGTGGAAGAGGTCCATGTGTGTCCTGGTTATTGTTTTTGTTTACTCACAAAAACTATGGAAGAGGTCCCTATGTGACCTGGACAGTTTGTGTACTGTTGTTAACCCTGATCTAGGGTGTAGATCAAAGTTTATTTATATAAACTGCTTGGTGACAGGTGATCACCAAGTGGAGTGGATTAGGTCTCGGCTTGAGACTGAACCACTTGTTTCATATCCGTTGTGCTATTTAAATTTAGTCTTCTTTGTTTTACTTCTCTATTGAATAATCCAGAAAACTCTAATTTCACTTTGATAGTTAGTCTTAGAAAGAAGTTATAACTGATTTGTCTTAGTAGGATAACTTCAAAAGTAATATTAATAATTCATATTAAGATTACTGAGAATTAATCAATCTTCTAAGAGGTTGTATAAACAGTAAAACTCTTATAATATAATAACCTTGATTAACTGGGCTATATATAAATATGGGGAAAACCATTTATTTTAAAATTATATTTTTTTGTAATAGAAATTTTTATAGCCACTCAATTCACCCCTCCCTTATTGAGTAAACTACTCCGACCAACATTTGGTATTAGAGGATATTTTATTAGAACTCTGTGTAATCTTACTCAACTGTTATTATAGTTGTACTTTAAAGATCTGTAAATTTCTATTAATTATAAATTTATAGCTCTTTTAAAGTAATTTGTTAGTATGGAAAATAGATTGGAAGGTGCTACAACCAATAGACCACCATTCTTTAATGGAACCAACTATGCTCAATGGAAAATTAAAATGAAAATGCATCTAGAGAGCATGATCTTTGAAATTTGGTTATCAATTATAGATGAATACAAAATTCCCGTGACTGATAGAATTACATGAGATGAACCTAAAAAACTTGATTACAATAACAATTTCAAAGCCATGAATGCTCTATACTATTCCTTAGGAGATGAAGAATTTAATAGGATTTTTGCCTGTAAAACTGCCCATGAAATTTGGGATACCATGTCTGTCTCACATGAAGGAACATCTAGTGTAAAAGAAATGAGACTTAATACTTATACTATAAAATATGATAATTTTAAGATGAAACATGATGAGACTATTTCTGACATGTATCTTAGGTTCAATGAGATTGTCAACACCATGATTTCTCTTGGAAGAGAAGTCACTGCCAAAGAACAGATCATGAGAATCCTTAGATGTCTACCTGATAGATGGAGGGGAACCTCTATCTCAATTAGAAAATCATGCGACATAATAAAGCTACCTATAAAAGAACTCATTGGGAAACTAATGATGTATGAGGAAGAATTGAAAGTTAACAAGGAATCGGAGGATGAACCAAAGAGAAAATCTGTAGCATTCAAGACCACCTTCTCAAAGCACAAAGACAAAGGGAAAATGGAATATTCTATAGAAATTTCCAACACTGAACAATCATCACCTGATAGTGATGAGGAGATGGCTCAAATGTCCAGAATATTCAAACGAATTTACAAAAAAAAACTTTCTTAGAAAGCCTAACTTCAAGGGAAAGTATGATCAAAAAGGAAACTGGAAAAAGGACTGGAAAAGAAGTGATAAAACTGATGAAATTGTATGCTATGAATGTAAGCACAAAGGACATATAGAGGATGACTGTCCAAAGCTAAAATATAATAAAAAGTTTTAGGACAAGGAAAATAAGTACAAAAAGGCAATCAAAGAAACTTGGAGTGCCTATGAGGATAGTTCAAGCAACTCAGAGACATCACATGATGAATAGGCTAACAAATCCAATATGTGTTTTATGAAAAACACATCTGAGGTAACACTGGACTCTTCTATACATAATTCATACTATTCTAAAGAGGAAAGTGACTCTGAAAATATGACTAATGAAGAAATGTTTGAATATTGCAACATGCTTGAAGAGACATGCAGTGAATTAAAAGATAAATATAAATCATTAAAGAAATAGCATGCTCTCACTGCAAATGTTAAATCTAAACTTACTACTGGAAAGGAGAAAAATGCTCAACTTCTCAAAGAAAACAATGAATTAAAAATTTATAATGAGAAACTAAAAAGTGACTTAGAAAAGTTTACTAATGGGAAAAATACCCATACCCAAATGATAGGAAAAAAAATTACCCCCAAATATAATAGTGGCATTGGTTATCAACCTGGTAAAAGAAACCTGGGTAGAACAAATTTTGTTTCAAAGTCTTGGACATATGATTTTGTTCCCAGTTATGGACACAACTCAACTAGCTCGCGTCATGATACATACTCTACTGTTTCAAGTTTTTGTGGACCAAATACAGTTTATTTTTCAAATACTTTACATAATTCTTATAGGAAACCTAAGAGACAAATATGGGTTCCTAAATCACTTATTACTAATGTTACTGGACCCAAACAAGTATGGGTACCAAAATCTGTCTTTGCTTGATCATGTTATAGGAAATATTCTTAAAGATCTCCTGCAAGAATCTATGGTACTTGGACAGTGGATGCTCAAGGAACATGATAGGATACTACTCATGCTTCAAGAATCTGATAAAAGTAGATGGAGTACATGTCACATTTGGTGACAATGACAAAGGTAAGATCATTGGATTAGGCCAGATCGGTAACTCTGATTCGATTTTAATTTATAAAGTACTGTTTTTAATGGGTTAAAATATAATTTTCTTAGTATCTCACAATTATGTGATGATTGATATCATGTTAAATTTGAAAATGATGTCTGTAATGTCTTTAATTCTAAAGATGAATTAGTATTTTATGCATTAAGGAATGACAATATTTATTCTGTTAATTTAGATTCCTTAGCCTCTCAAAATGATTCATGTTTAAGTGTATTTAATAAAGAATCATGGATATGGCATAGGAGACTAGGACACTGTAATGTTCACTCCCTTAGAAAGCTAACTAGAAAAGAACTAGTTAAAGACTTACCCAAACTTGAGTTTCCAAATGAAAAAGTGTGTAATCCTTGTCAAAATAGAAAACAACACAAAATCTCTTTCAAATCAAAGAAATAAGTTTCTACTTCTCAACCTCTCAAATTGGTTCACAAGGATTTTTTTGGACCATCTAGAGTTTCTAGTTTAAATGGGAAGCACTATGTTTATGTTCTGGTAGATGATT